>APFE031358350.1:130880-195614 GCA_000404065.3 Pinus taeda
AAAGATTTTCATTCATGTTTCCAAACACACAGCATTATAATATAGATGGAAGACAACATATGATCAAAGTAGGCTCAGGAACCAATCCATTATATCAAAATGGTAGCCAATGGCAATACATAGTCAACTGTCATACATGATCAAAGACTCAAAACAAAAAACACATAACCAAGGAGGCTAGAAATGGCCTCTACAACAAAAGTAAACTGTGACCAGACTCTAGTACTAGTACTACAGCTACTGGCTAGTAGCTACTACCAGAGGAGCCAAGATCATGTCGATCAATCTCTGGATCATCATTAGAGTCAGACAGGGGGCCCCATGGCTCCTCCTCATCATCATCATCTCCAACTGCAGTTGTAGAAGTGGTACCACTAGCAGGCTGTGCAACTGCAGCAGATGCAAGCTGAGATAGAGTAGATATGCGGTTGCGCTTCTGTCGTGGCTGAGCAGAGGAAGCACCTACAACTGGAGTCCTTGCTGGCTGTGAGATTAAGGCTGGTGGATTGGGATCTGCATTCAACTGAACAACATGTTCAAGTTCAACTGATGTCTTGATATTTAAATCTAAATCAAGATCCTCATCAGGATCAAACTCTGCTGAACGACTCTCCACTACCCAATCTGATGTTGGATCAATGTCTTCCAACACAATGGGATCTGAATCAGGTCTTTTGTTCAACAAATGGTTTTGTCTGAGCCGGAGGTTGTATTGGACATAAACTAGATCATTTAATTGTTTTTGATCTAAACGGTTTCTCTTCTTTGTGTTACTTGGGAGCAGGAGCGAAAACAGGAGCGGGAGCGACATTTTCAGAAGCTCCTGGTTTGGGAGCGAATCCCAGAGGAGTTCGACAACCAATGTCACTAACATCAAGGTCAATAGAGGGATTGGTGCTCTTGATTAAATACGAGTTCCATACCCTAATACATGACAAAATTCAATGGAAACATTGCAATCCTCCAGTCCAGAAATCTTGAAAAACTGATAATTCTATTGGATTTTGAATGAAATCTAAAATTCTACTTTCTCCATATGAAATCCAATGAGGCCGAAACCACTCTCAAACATCCTGAGTCATTTCATGGTAATGTTAAAAGTTTAAGTAAAATGATGAAAATGAAGATTAAGGAGAATGTCACTTTTACTTTAAGAATTTAACATTACCATGAAATTTGAATAGCATATCAATAGTAGAGAGCATTTGAGTGTGTTAAATAGGGTTTGGGAGGGGGAAATGGACCCAAATAACATTTAGCTATTTCATACAACACCTTGAAGTCCAAACCAATCAGCAAACCCCTTAAAATTTCATTAAAATAATGTTAAATTGTTGTTTTAGTGGGTTACGGGCCGCTGTTTGTGACTCGGCCGAGTTAGTACGGGAAACGGCCGAGTTGGCTGAGTCAGCCATGACTCGGCCAACTGAGCCGTTTTTTGTACTGAGTCACTCCGGAGGGCAATGGAACGGACCAACTTGGCCGTTTCCGTTTTGAAATGGCTGTTTTTTAAAACTATGGTTCTAAGCAAAAACAGTTTATTTATTAAGTAGACATCAAATTTGCTGATGCAGTTCCACGCAACTTTGACTTCTTTTTTGATGGTGGAATAATTCTGCTCAGCTGCATTTTAAGTCCCAGATGCATACTGAACAATTTGTTTAGTGTCGCGTTTCTCTGTTTTAGGATTCCTCCCCATCCAATATTACTAGCATCTATTTCGACAATCTTGAATGCATTATCATCTGAAACATATAGTATAAGAAGAGACTTTACCTTGGCTTTAATATTCTGAACAGCCTTGGTATGAACTTCTGTCCACTCAGGTGGATTCTTCTTAAGTCTCTTATTTAGCACACTCCTGTCAGTAGCACAATCTTGATAAAAATTACTGACATAATTCAAACACCCCAAGAATCGTTGTAATTGATTCTTGTCTGTAATAACATCAGGAAATTTGTTAGCAAACTCCAGAGCATGCTTCTGTAGGGAGATTTGACCATTGAAGATGGTGTGGCCAAGAAACTTGATAGTAGTCTGAAAGACTTCTACCTTCTTTTTGCTCAAAACTAGACCATTATGTTTTACTAACTGCTTGAAAGTATGTACATGCTTAAAATGGTCTTGGATGTTCTTTGAGAAGATTAGAACATCATCTATATATACTATGAGCCAATCAAAATATGGCTTGAAGATTTTGTCCATTACCTTCTGGAATTTTGATGGTGCATTCCTCAGACCAAAAGGCATGACATTCCACTCGTAGTGGCCTGCTGGGATACTGAAAGCAGTTTTGAACTTGTCATTTTCTGCAATGGCGACTTGCCAGAATCCTGCTTTCAAATCAAACTTAGAGAAAACTTTAGCTCTAGCTATCCTACTTATCAGATCTCCTTTATGAGGAATAGGATAGGTATTGTCCGCAAGGACAAAATTCAGAGGTTTAAAATTTATTACCAGTCTTGGGATGCCTCTGATTTGTTCTGCCCTTTTGTTGACGTAGAATCCATAACAGTTCCATGGATTGTTGGATTCTCTGATGAGTTTTTTGTCTAGGAGCTGTTTGATCTCTTTTTCACAGAGATCTCTGTATTCCTTATCCATAGGAATAACTCTACTTTTATAGGGTTTCCTTGTATATCCTTCTTTGTAAGGGAGTTCCACTGTATGCTGCTTTCTGTGCCAGAATGCATTTGGTTCCTCAGAGCAACATTTGTCTTTAATTAGCTTCTTCAAATCCTCAATCTTTTTCTTGACCTGAGGATCTTTAAGCTGTTCTTCAACTCTGAGTGTAGATTTCAGATCTTTCAAACTTGATAATCTGGCTTCTGCCTTGTCCAAATATTGGACTGCCTAGACCATTGTAGAAACTCGAGGATTCGTGTTGTATGGCAACTCGATCCTTTTTGTCGTTCCCTTTGAAGTAGGAACAGATATAAAATATCCAGCTTTATTATCCTTTAATCTTGTTGACCCACGTGGCTCAACAATTACTAGGAAAATGTTTCCTAGAATGCAATCAACTGGGATATCTGCCACTGCAAATTTCAGATTGATGCAATGATGGTCAAAACAAATAGAGGCCTTAGGAACTTCATATTTGAGCGTTTTATTGCCCATTTCTACTACATTTCTTTTTGTAGAGACCCAATATTTTGCTGGTATAATCTTCTTGTTTAGAATATTCACATCAGCTCCTAAGTCTAGGAGTGCTGTGAGTTCAAACATTTCTCCTTTAATGCAGATGTTGACTTTGACATGATGTTGCTGGTAGGAGATGGCCAGGAGCCTCATTTCTTTAAATCCATAGACATGATCTTTCTTACCTTTAATAATTTCAAGGTTTGGATTTGGATTCCTGTCATATTGTGTGTTATCCCATGGATGAAGATCTTCTTCTTCTTTTTCTATCACATGTTTTCCTTTCTTTATTTCTGCAATCTGAGATTTTAGAGTAGAAATCTCATTTTTTATGCTGTGAATTTCTCTACTCACTTCCCCCAAAGTGAGGGATCACACCTTATCGGGTTTCTCTTGATGTCTTTGAAAAGATCTAGTATTTCTATCAAAAGAGGCATCAACAAATAATGGCTTCTTACCTGTACTTCTGGAAGAACTAGATCTGAGTTGATCCATGAATGCTTCGGTCAACCGAGTCTTCATATCACCATCTTCCATTGCGCGGATTTGAGATAAGATTTTAATCTCATCTTCTTCTATGGCGGCCATTAATATCTTTTCTTTCTGAGGTCTGAAGGTGATTTCCTCAGAACTAGAATCACTGTAGAATTATAAATCAGAATCATAGTTCATCTGACAAGCACATTCTTCAGATCTTGGACAAGAACAAGATGTATCTTCTGTATCTGAGCATTCATGCACGTGTGCTTGTAATTCCTCATGAGATGAAGAACTAAAGGAATCATAGGATGATTCTTCAAGTTGATGCTGCTGAGTCTGGTCTCTGATTACCAGATTTTGGTAGCGTCCTGTTTTGTGAGAATAGGAACCACATTTCATGCATTGTATGGGTCCCTGCCCATCTTGCCTGACATTTTCCCCCCTTTGAACAAAGGCTTGAGATTTTTTGCCTCGGTTCTGCTTAGACTCTTCTCCATCTGGACATCTTGAAGATGCGTGTCCAGTTTTCCCGCACAGCCAACAAGTCAGGCTATTTCATTTCTCTTGCTTAGATGTATGGAGATGAATGTCAGAAGGTCTATAATAATGCGTCCTGGGGACATACGTGTAGTAGCCTTTTGTGGCTTTGGAGGAGTGGCTTTTAGATCTCTGAGGATTCTTCCTTCGATCTTTATAGCTCTCGAATCTCTGTTTGTATTCTTTTTTGGCTTTTTTCTTTGCCTTCCTCCGCTTGTCGAAAGGGTCATCAACTGTAAGTCCATATTTGCTGCAGATGGACTTTTTATCTGGAAGCTTTGAGAGCTTCTCTAAAGATCTATTTACTTTGGAGCTTGTACATAAACTCACCAAAGTTTTTGTAATGTGAGCATAAATCTCACCCCAAGTATAAGACTCAAATGGTAACTGAAAAACTTCTTGCAATCTGATATAATCAACAAACCTAGATGGAAGAGCGGCAAGATAAACCTGCTTCCATAGCAGATTTTTTGAATCTTTTACCTCAAAGATCCTCTGCATCCAATCTCTGTGAAAATCTTCGTACTGTGACATCTTGTGACATTTTAAATTCATAAGGATGACTTCATTCTTATTTTCTATCTCAGTTTCACTGCCACACCAGTGTTCAAGAATCATAGATGTCAAAGCACCTATCATATTGCTTATGGTTATACCATCTGAATTATGAATCACATCTCCAGTTTCATCTTTAAGTACTTCTGCTTCCTTGTAGAATTGAGGCTTCAGTGATCCATCATAATTGTAAAAAGAGCTTCGGCGTAAATCACATAAGAAAATTATTGTCGACGCGTTTCGAACCAACTAGTGTGGTTCATCGTCCGGACAAGTTGAAGAAACAGATCAGGCTTTAGCAATTTAAATAGGCTGAGTAGAGACTCTAACGGCTACATAACAGCTATAATTGACTCTAGGACCTAGGCTATAAATAAATTAAATCTTATTATTATTTATTATTTTAATTATAGAGATGAGAGAATAGGTACGATTAATAAATAAGCAGATTTATCCCAAGAAATTTATTTGTTTTGAATAATTAAAGGTTATTTATAAATTTTTATGAAATAATTTAAGTTATATAAATTGATAAATAAGTAATTTACGTTACATATATTAATAAATCTATTAATAATAAGATGATAACATTATATTTCTAGAGAAATGAGAAAATTAGGTTAGAATAAAGGAGCTAATATTATTAAAAGAGATTTATTGTTTAAATAACGAGTTGTTGATGGTTGTTTTCCATTAAGTTATTAATGTTAGAATGACATATTTATAATGAATAATTTAAGCTGATGCTTTTATTAGTTGTAGATCTGGTGACATGTACATTTTTTATTGTAGTTCAACAAAGAAATTCACTTTGTATCCTCTAGCAAAAGCAATTACAGAAGTAGGAGATAATGAATGGTTCGATGATGAAGATACTATACAACCTGTCTTTACTCTCTCTGAAATTCGTGAAGATAGATAAATTTTGAATACATTAGAAAATTTTGAAACATCTTCAGAATATGATTACACACAATTTCAGTTAGATTCTGATATTGAATACTTGTTATCAAGGCAAATGTCTCTCTACTCTATGGAATAGTTTGGCAGTTCTGTAGTCGAAATTTTTCCAGGTAGAACATTGAATGTCAACAAAAATTTGGAAAAGTTACAACAGGAAGAGCTAACCAAATTCTTGCAAAAACATTCTGCTGCATTTGCATGGGAGTATACTGATATGAAATGTATTGACCCTAAGACTTGCATCCATCATATCTATATTGAGGAAAACAGTAGACCAATCAGACAACCTCAAATAAGGATGAATCTAAATCTTAGGGAGATTATGAAAGAAGATCTCCAAAAATTACTCAATGTCCAATCTCAGATAGCCGATGGGTTTCTCCCTTGGTGATAGTACCCAAAAAGAATGGTAAATGGAGGGTGTGCATGGAGGGTTTCACACTTGCTCCAACTCTTCCCTTGCTCTTGCTTTTCACCTGTTCTCACACTTCTCGTGCACACATTGAACACTTGCTCTCCTTCTTCACAATGAACATACTACACTCAACTCACTCGCTCTTGCTTAAATAAATGAGAGAGGAGAGAAGTTACAAAATGAATTCATGCCTTGAGCCAACAATAAGAGAATCAAATTCCATGAGGGAGGAGTTACTTGAGAAGTGTAACTCATCCCAAGAATAGAGAGAGATGTACACTTGTCTTGAGGAGTTACAATTTGAATTAGGGAGAGAGAGAGTTACACTTAGACATGAAAAAATATTGGTGAGAGTTACAAATCGAATTGAACGAGGGAGTTACAAGTGCATTTAATAAGAAGTTACACTTTTGCCATACATCGAATTAGTGAGGGAGAGTTACATTCTTTTAAGTGTTGAGTCACTATTTTATTCCAAGAGAGAGGTTCGATTTGCCAAGTAAGAGATTCACAATTTACTTGACTTATTCTATGAGACTATTGAGAATTCGTTTTTATTAATCCATTAAAGGTGAATGACTTCAAACTATTTTTTAAATAATAGTATACTAATAAACTATTTAGGATAAAATATTAATTCTTGACTTGTATAATCATGATTGATTTGATTTTAAAGTGGATTCCATATGTCAAGATATGTGAAGGAATGTACAATGTGCCAACATAATAGAACAAAACACCTTCACCCAACAATATTACTTCAACCTCTCCCTATTCCAGAACAAAAGTGGGAGTGTATCGATGGAATTTATTACAGGATTGGCCAAGGTGCAAGGAAAACATTGTATTTATGTGGTGGTAGATCGGCTAACCAAATTTACACACTTCTACATGATTTCATCATATTATTCAACATCACAAGTGGTCGATTTTTTCCAGGGAGGTTTTCAGACTACATGGTCTACCAAAATTCATTGTCAATGATAAGGACAACCGCATTCTCAATGCTTTTTGGCAAGAATTCTTCATGGCAAGAATTCTTCATATTTGTTGGCACAAAATGAACACCTAGTCCCAGTTACCACCCACACACTGATGGACAAATGAAAATTTTAAATAAATTGTTGGAAGGGTATTGACATAATTACGTGTCTAAGCAACAAAAGACATGGATTAAGTGGTTGCACTTAGGGGAATATTGCTATAACACCACCTATTGCATGTCTACACGTATGACTCCTTTGAGGGCCTTGTATGAGTATGAAGCCTTATCATTTGTGGAATTGGCTTTTGGAGATAGTAGGGACCCAAAGCTAAGGATTGGATTTAGGAGAATCAAGATATTCTCAAAAGCCTCAGAGAAGTTATAGGTTGCCTAGAATTGCTGGAAGATATATGTAGACAGGCATAGGACATAATGTAGCTTTGAAGTGGGAGACTTGGTATTCCTGAGGTTATAGTTGTATTGACAGTTCTCGCTTAAGAAGAGCGGAGCTGAAAAATTGAAGCCTCTTTTTTTTGGTCCTTATCGGATATCCAGGAGAGGGGGAGATGGCATATGAGCTAGAGACAGTAGAGGGGAGCAAAATTCATAACATATTTCATGTCTCTTGCCTTAAGAAAGTTTTGGGACAACAGGTTAACTCCTCTAGAAAGCTTCCTCCATTGGATGAATAAGGATAGTTGATTGGGGGAGATTGGAAAAAAGGGAATTTAAAAGAGAGGAAATCGATTTCCCTCTCTCCATTATGTTTTTTTCTCTTTTGAGATTGGATTGGAGAACATAGTGCTTGGATTGGAGAACATAGTGCTTCATCTCTTCCTTGGATGAAAACCCTTGGAAGAAAACTGGTTTCGGTGGGTGATCACCTACCCTAGCTGGTTGGAGAAGAGATGACTCAGATCTCCTATTAGATTTAACCGTTGAGAACAACATTGTTAGAGTTTGAGTGAGATCAAATTTTTGGCCAGAGGAACTCTATTTGCTCATGCATGTCTGGCTTGAAACCTGGGGGTTAGATTTGCTCATTGACAGGGAAAATCACACTTGGAGAGGATGCCTCTGTCCTTTGTGAGTTGCTACATACCAAGGGGGATAATATCCGCTTATTTATTAATCGTACCTAATTTCTCTCATCTCTATAATTAAAATAATAAATAATAATAAGATTTAATTTATTTATAGCCTAGGTCCTAGAGTCAATTATAGCTGTTATGTAGCCGTTAGAGTCTCTAGACAACCTATTTAAATTGCTAAAGCCTGATCTGTTTCTTCAACTTGTCCTGACGATGAACCACACTAGTTGGTTCGAAACGCGTCGACAATAATTTTCTTATGTGATTTACGCCGAAGCTCTTTTTACAATTACTTCTGCTTCCATTTTTGCAAGCAGCTTTGGAGATGATTCTGTCTCCCACTACCTGAGCAATGTTCCAGTGAAACATTGAATGATAGTCTTGCAGGGTTCGATTTCACTTTTCCCTCTTAAACAGATGAGTTTATATTCTGTGAACATCATGTCAATTAATTGTCTTATCTGGCCGACGCTCAGATTATCAATATTCCATTCTCTGTGATTCAGGGAAGAAAGTGTGAGCTTCTGGAAGCTCGCCTTTACCTTCTAGATAAAGGGCAGGATATTTGTTGAACCTACTCTCAAGTGGTTCATATATAGGAAAGATCTGAGAGTCAGATTCTTTCTTTCTTCTTCTTCTTCCTTGAACAAGGAAGCAATAGTAACTTTTTCCGTAGCCTTTGATTTTTCTTCAGAAGATGTGGCTACTTCTTTTGGAAATAATGCCGGGAACCTGTTGACGGGCTTAACAGGATCTTGAATCTTTATATTTCTTTTGTACGAAAAGAAGTAGGAACTGGTTTGTCTGTTTTTGTCAGACTTATCTTTTCAACTCTCTCAGTCAAACTAGATATAAGATTTTTAGTAGTATCAAGATGATCTACTATTTTGTCTTCTACTTCTTCTATCTTTGTCAAATATTCTTTGGCATAAGAAGGAACAACTGATGAAGTATACTGTACATCATTGAGGCTTTTATTTACCTCATTTATAGACACTTGAATAGTATCAAACTGTTCCGTCATTTCTGCTGCTTTTGCTATATTGATCTCCAGGCCCTTAATTGCTGTATTGGTCCAATTTATTTGTTCACTGGCTTTTTGGATTCTCCCATCTATGACTAAGGCATTGTCATCCTTCTGCACTAAAGGAATTGCTTTAGCTGCATTTTGATTTTCTCCAATAATAATTCCTCTGGAAGAAAAGTAGATGGGGTCTCTATTCTGCTGCCATCCAAAGTAGTCCAAGCATGTTTATTAACTGAAGAAGAAGATGAACCAGTTAACACATTATCATGGGAAACATTTTTCTTCCATTCATAAAAGGAAATCCATGAATTTGTAACTTCCATATAATGTTTCCAATCTTCAGCTAATTTCTTCTTCTCTTCAATAGTATGGCGCAGGCCAAACTGTTCTGCTTCTAGATTAGTGAATAAGTCCCAATTTAGCATAGCTTTCATCCACTTGGAACTTATTTCTGATTTTAGGCAGCCAGACATGAGAGTAAAGAATTTATGCATCTCCATGACTGCAAGCTTTTACAGTGATCTGGAACAGGACCAAATCGACATGCAGGAATTAAACCTTTGGCTTGCTCAAGGTAGCCTAGACCAAATGTGGGATTGGCTGGCCTCATGACACTGAACATTTCTGTCAATCTAGGATCTTCTCCCTCAAGAGTAATTATCTCATGCATCATTAGCACATGGTCAGATTCTGGCTCATGTGGGAATGGTATATTAGAACATTTTGGGTTCGGGCATGGATTTACTAAAGTGGAAGGAGGAGCTTCTCCTGTTCTAGGATGGATGATTTTCATGTATGACAGATTCGGCAAGCGTACATAAATTTACAGCAGCTTTACATTCTGGACATGTAACTTCTAAAGGATTGAAGTTAACTATTTGAGCAACTCAAAAAGAGAAATATGTTTACAAGAGGTGGAGCTAGAACAAGCAGCATCAACAATGGAAGGATCTCTGTAATATTTTGAACTTTTGCAAGCTTTTTCAATACCCTTGTAATCAATGGTAGATCTTCTGGGGAAAGTCAGAACGGCAGAAGACTAGCTTTCTTTGATATCAGCAGAGATTATTCTTTTTGAAACAGGAGGCTTGGGATTAGCAACTACCCAGTGTTCAGGAAAGGTGAGGTCTTCCCATCTGATAGTTTGATGTTTTATTTTCTGATTTTTTGAATCAGTAAGAACAACAACACTTGATTTAGAATCACGACTGGGGGTATGTCGTATGGTTGGCCATAAGGTATTAGTATGCCGAAAGCATCCTCTGGACTGTATGGCTATGTTATGTCTCTTTTGATGCATGTAAAACCCTGAAGTTTGGATCTGCAACTGTAAGATCTGCTCGATGGTCTCATCGAAGACATAAACTGAAAAATTAGGGTAGCAGTCAAAATAGACTGGACTATGTGATAGAGGGGCAACTATACCTCCGATCAAGGAATCAGTATACTTATAATGGACTGTGGCCAACACAAAAGTATTTAACCCTTGATGAGTTAAAGGGTTGATCCCAATTTGAATGCATCCTAAATGCAGATATTTTGTTTTCAATCTTTTAGCCTCGGCCTATAAAGCTTTTGGATCCAATAGAGGGATGGATTGAGTGGGACTGTTTGTCATTTTGATTGGGCTGCTTTATGTGCTGGGTTTCCTAGGCTGGAGGCCGCATCTACTGAAGGAATGTTTGGGCTTGTATGAATTCTGTTCTGGGTTCTCTTTACCTTCTACTTCAGATCTGAGCTATTCTGGAAGATGACCGCAGACATTTGGAAGGGTTTTGTGATGTGAAAACCCTTCTCTTTGGTAGGCCGCAATCTCTAGGAATCGACCTCATGCTAGTCGCAAGATTTATCATGCTACTCGGATGGTCAAAAGGATGATCATAATCTCTGGTTAGCCGCAGACCCTTCTTCATGAAAGTTGGTTGGTATTCAGGGTTGTTTATGGGCTGGATTGAGCATTAGGATGAGGACAAAGTGACTTCTAGAGAAGCCGCAGCAGTAGGATGCTGTGTATGTGTTTACAAGGGCTGTATGTCACAAGCCCTAACCTGGAGCAGCAAGGGCTAATACAGAAATGGCTTAGCAAGGGTTTTCCCTATTATGGGGTTTTTCCCTGGTTTGAGCCATATTCTCGTGTTCTTCTGTCTTGGCTTGTCTTCAGCATTTATCATTTATGTTCTTTCGTTAGTTACTGTCATATAATGCTTAATGTGTTTGCTAATGGTTTAATGGGCATATGGTTGAATGAAGTAACTAACCTAAGCAAAGAACATGTTAACCGTAAATTAACATGGTATCAGAGGTAGGTTGAGGATAAGCCCAAGAAAGAGGGAAAGCAATCTCTAAGAAATGCTGCCAAGTCTTCATGACCTCCGTTGAAGGCTTCTAATTTCTGAGGAAAAGTCAGGTTATCCAGGACCGAGTTACTAGATGAAGGAGAACTTTTCTGGGCATGATTACAAGATCATAACTTTTGCAATTAGGACGCATACCTAGGAGATTTAGGCCGCAGTTTTAGTCTAGGAGAGCGAAGAAATTGGAGGAGTAAAGAAACATCATTTTTGGAATCCGAGAAGCCAGGCTGTAAGCTCAGTCAAGGCCGAGACCTTTGGGAGAAAAGGCGAATGTCTGTACATAAAATAAATGGTCTGAATTGATCTCAGAAAGCTGAATTCCAAGTCATCTCTGAGATCTGTAATTATGAAGTTCTATCCATTATTGAAGCTGCAGTCACTATGAAAAGGAACCTAAATTCTTGTGAAGGCATTTTTGAGCTTTCTACCTTTCAAGGCCGTGACATCCAAAAGGAAAACTGAACTGTTATGTCACATTTCTGGGTATGTGTTTAAGACTATATCTTTGGTTATTAAGCCACAGATCTGTACTAAATCCTGAAGAAGGGCCGAGCCCTAGATCCTTGTTTAAGAAAAAAGAAAAGGGGAACAGTAAGTCTATAGTATATACAGTGAGCTAGAAATAGCCCTACCAGCAAGGGAAGAATTAAGGAGCCTCACAAAAGGATAGCCACAGCTATTACAAGGTTATTTATGAAAAATATTAAGGCTGTAGATGACTGGTGATTAGCCCTAACCAGGCCAAGACCAATGGTAAAGAGAGACGAGTAGCATTTTGATATGAATAGCCAGGCTACAAGCTTAAGGTGCGAACTTTATAGAGACCTGTACATACATATGGAGGCTGAAACCTATAAGTGACACAGAAACTCAAATTTCTGTCACTTTGTTTAAAAATACATTTTGCAGAAGATGAGCTTGTGTATCAGAGTTCTAAGGCTATACATATATATAGTTTGATCAAAGAAATAAAGAGCCAACCTATGGAAACTTGTGACTTGTTCTTATTACAAATGGCATGGATTCACTATGATCTGCAATGGACCACAGGACGTCAGTAGACTGCAGTAATGTTTTAACATATCAATGATGGACATCGCTCTCTATGTCGTGGATCGAAATCACAGTGAGATAATCTCAATTATGCTCACAATATTACAGTGGCTCGTTTATGGCTTTCAATAAGTGACATCAAAATAATTGTGTGCACACTTAGAAAAGCATCAATACATGTATCACTTTCTAATTTCAGTGATGGTATATTTTTGACATTACATGGTGAGTGACTTGTCTTGGCTCATATTCCATATAGAGGTCACACAATATTTTCTGTAGTCCGCAGAATGAACACTTATGTTACAGTAAGTTACAATCTCATTATATAACTATGACAGTAACCTCTTCATATGAAAATAACCTCAATCTTTGACCTTGATACATGTATGACCTTGAAATACATCTTCATGGCAGTATATGTATATGACAATATCCATTGTTGCATTTGAGAATGGTTGCCTGAACACTCTACCAAATTACTGCTCCAGCATCAGAGTTGGAGATCGAATAAGGGTGTTTTCAAATTAGACAAAGAGTATCAGATCTTAACATATAATCTGAAGAAGTGTTAGAGAGATCAAGCATCAAGTAGTTCATCCTCAGGCATTTCTACTTACATCAGATAATGTATGGTTTTTGCGTGAGGTAGGGATGGCATCAGACTTGCAATCAGTCAAAATTAGAATAAGTATTGATATGAGAGTCCAGAGGTTGTTATTTTGGAAGTCTCTAAGTTGATCTCAGCAAACTATCTCTCTGGTCCTCTTCAAACATCAATAAAGGAAGATGCACAATCTTCCCTGATTGCATCAATAAAGAAAAAGCAGTCTAGAACACCCAGGACAATGAATTATTACAAACAAGTAGTGAAAGCATCTGATTCATTCATCACATATAGGAATGGCCTTCCTGAAAGTTACAAGGATACCACTTTGTAAAGATTCCTATAAAGCATCAATCCTACTATGTGTAGCACAGCCCCATGTATGACATCTCAGCGAATGTAACTCAGCATCTGTAACGAATAAAATATATAAATAATATAAATATAATGTAAAAGATAATAATCATAAATAATAGTTAAGTTTGAAGAGGCATGTCTAATAGGACATGACTCTTCATGAAGAGACATGTCTAATAGGACATGACTCTTCATGAAGAGATACTTGCATGATATATAAGCAAGCTTCTTGTTCTCATTGTAAATCATTATCATTCTTATTCTTATTCATATATTTAATATAATATTTATATCCTTAGTGGATAATTCCATATTCCAAGTCTTTTGGAGTAATTAATATATAGAAGGAACTTTGTTCGCTTCAGCATCATCTATGTTCTCTTCTCAGTCCAACTTCATGTATGATATCATTAGATGACCGTGTTATAGTCTTGAGGTCATCTATTAAGAAGCTACATGAATCTGTCAGCCACACCATATGATAAGGAGTGCAGCTCACTTGAAGTCCTCATACTTAAAGAACAACTTGTAACGTCTCTCTGTATCTATCGGCATGCAAATAAAGGTGCCTTTATGAAAGTGCATGACCTCAACACGATTTTAGCATCTTGATGTCTCATAGATATATTGGGCAAGCAGATACTGAAAGCTTTCATATAGTAATAAAGGATCACAGTTATATTGAGATACTCTCATGAGCATATTTCTTCTTCCTGGGTGAAGAAAGATTTTAGGGTTTCTCTTTGAAGCTTCCTAAAAGTCTGTTTCTCCCATAAGAGAAGTGGTTGATAACCCTCCAGAACAAGACTTCAGAGGGAGCTCCTGATGATCTTGCTTTCATGGAAAGCAAGTCATATCAGCTGAGTATGGTGGATCAGTAACAGGGTGCAAATGGCTCGATGGTTATGATTAATGCAAGGATACTCTCCCGATATTCAGAGGGAGTTGACTCTTAGAAGTGAGTATGTAGGACCTTGCTTTGATTTTGAACTTAAAGGTCTAATAAGATGGAAAATTATTGATTCAGATATAGACAACTTCTGAACCCTGGTAAACACCTAATCAGTCATATGTCATTTTACGGAGATTTTAAGACAAATTGTGGTTATGCCTCATAGCTGCTCATTAAGATTTATGATACTAAGGATTGTTGGACTGGTTGTGTGGCGAATGGAAAGAGAACATATAGGCGCTGGATCTCTTAGGACCTCCCCTTTACCTCGTAAATAAATGAAAGACTGAAATCTGCTGCTGTAGGAGCACCATTGAGGCTGAATGAATAAAGCAATTAGCATGTCTTATTACAAAGACATTTGAGAAAGCTCTTTTGTGAGTTATTTGAACATGTGTTGGACATCAGGGACCACTTTATTTGGGATGTGGCTCATCGGGGAACAATCTAGCTTCATCATTGCAGGATGGATGTGCAGGTTATCAACATTCTCTCAAAACCCCATGATAAGGACACGTTTCACTTCCTTCAGAGAGAGGTTCGGAGTCTTGGAAAGACACTACTATGAGGGTCTCGGTTGAACATTGAGCTCTAGGAGCTCCTGGGGGCCTGGGGTACTTCTTTGAGCTATGAGCGACCATAGGGTGAGTTGTTCACCTTTCCCTATAGGTGAGCTGTGTATAGGGTGAGTGGTTCACCTTCCCCTGTGATACCCCATGGTGGTTGACATGTGTGTAGGGTGAGTGGTTCACCTTCCCCTTGTAGGATGCTTATTCCCTACGATTTGTGGTTGACATGTCGGTGGGATGCAGTTCATTCTTTCCCCATATGTAGGATCCTTCCTACTATTGCTGGTTGGCATGCATGTAGTAGATGGTTCATCCTTTCCCTACTCTCGGTGATTTACATGCATGTAGGATGTGGTTCATCCTTTCTCTATGATGGTTGTGATGTGTTTGCAGGATGTGGTTCATCTTTTCCCTACATATGGTTATGACGTGTTTGTAGGATGTGGTTTTTCCTTTCCCTACGTGTGATTGTGAGCAAGATGTGATACATTCTTTTCCTGCTGATGTTCTCGCATCATCCTACCCATTTAGTCTGGGACACATGGGAAGTACCTCTCATCTGGCCAATGAGTTGGGAAAAGTGGATATGGGCCATAGCACTACCGATAGATGCATTATGTACTGCCGTACTCCCTATGTCTAGGATGTATGAGGTTTCTTCAACTTGATCACTTGGGATCAAGTCCTATGGTTATGTGGACTGACTTTTGTCAGTGGAGAGTGGCAAGGTCTTGTGACTCACTCTTGATTGATTCCTCTTTGTTATGCATATCGATGTTCAACAGAGCAGAGAAGAGATGAGAAATGGTTCATGACGACAAGATGGCATGATGATCAATGGTGATGGACGGATTGACAGGTGGAATTCTCTCTAGCTGAGAGGGATTGTTAAAATTGGAAACTAGGGCCAAATTCCACTTTGGACAATTGCTATGGGGAAGATAAATGCAACATTGAATTCCTCTCTTCGAGAGGACCAAAATAGATATAAAGATTGTCTCATTTGGACAAGCGGAACTATGTTTTTTAATTTTTGTATTCTCTCATGCAAATTATTAAGGTGGCCTCTCCTATGTGTCGGCTCATCAAGCCCAATGGACACATCTCTTGGCCCCATTGAATAGTATATATAGAAGTGATCCCTCACATCATAACACACAACAGATCTCTCTGAAATGGCCACATATAGAAGGTTTAGCTCCATCAAAGAAGGATGGGGTTGTTTGTCGTTTTGATTGGGGTGCTTTATGTGCTGGGTTTCCTAGGCTGGAGGCTGCATCTACTGAAGGAATGTTTGGGCTTGTATGAATTTTGTTCTGGGCTCCCTTTACCTTTTACTTCAGATCCGAGCTATTCTGGAAGATGACTGGAGACATTTGGAAGGGTTTTGTGATGTGAAAACCCTTCTCTTTGGTAGGCCACAATCTGTAGGAATCCAC
This sequence comes from Pinus taeda, assembly GCA_000404065.3. Taxonomy (NCBI): domain Eukaryota; kingdom Viridiplantae; phylum Streptophyta; class Pinopsida; order Pinales; family Pinaceae; genus Pinus; species Pinus taeda. Next base: position 147,406 of record APFE031358350.1, read on the forward strand.
CTCAAGCTAGCCGCAGGCTTTATCATTCTACTCAGATTGTCAAAAGGATGATCATAACCTCTATGTGGCGAACCCTTCTTCAAGACAGTTAGTTGGTATTTAGGGTTGTTTATGGGCTGGATTGAGCATTAGGAGGAGGACAAAGTGACTTCAAGAGAAGTTGCAACAGTAGGATGTTGTGTATGTGTTTACAAGGGCTGTATGTCACAAACCCTAACCCGAAGCAGCAAAGGCTAATACATAAATGGCTTATCCTCCTCATTACTGCCCCACTATTGCTATTATGATTGGGTCATCTGTTGATCTAAGGGATGTGCCTCTGGATTTTCTATTGAGAAGTCAATCTTGACTCTTTATTGTACTCTCTCTATCTTTGTGCTAAACATTTAATAATAAGAAGAATTGATTAAGGGTTTTCCCCATTATGGGTTTTTTCCCTGGCTTGATCCATATTCTCGTGTTCTTTTGTCTTGGCTTGTCTTCAACGTTTATCATTTATGTTTTTTCGTTAGTTACTTTCTTATAATGTTTAGTATGATTCCTAATGGTTTAATGGGCATATGGTTGAATGAAGTAACCAACCTAAGCAAAGAACATGTTAACCTTAAATTAACAAAAGTTATGATTCCAAATGACACATTTATGATTATAGTAACGAATCTTTGTTTTATGATTACTATTTGGACTGTGTAGATTCTTGAAAGGAATATCTCTCCCTACATTTTACTAAACTGCCTTGAGCTATTGATGCCATGCATAACCTGTTGAGCTTTAAGAATCAATTGTCTGTAACATTGCACACATTTATCTCTCTAGAGTCTATACATAGATAGTTGCACAACTAAAATGCGTGTGGGAAGGGGGGTTCTTGGTGGGAAGAAAATAGGAGGGGGAGACTTAGGAAGGGAGGTAGAGGTATGAATAGGAGCAGAATGATGAGTAAAGAGGGAGAGAAGGGTATATCTGTGGGGATGAGGGGTGTAGCAGAGGAGGAGAGGAAAGCAGGTGGAGGGATGGGGTTTAGGGTGGGGACATGAGTAGGGCATGGAGCAGTGCTGCGGGTGGTAGGGAAAAAAGGGGGTTGCAGGATACTAGGGTCATGGGCCATAAAATTGCAATGCCACACAATGGGTCAAGTTGTGCTAAGGGGACTGATGGGGCAATGTAGCAACATTAGGGTGCAGAACTTGCTGGGGTGGAATTATTTATAACCATGGATGATAATGGAGAGTTGTCAAGTAAGCTTAAAAGCCTGAGAATTATCTCAGAAAATGGGTTTCAATCTTTCAACATCTTTACACCTTGCATTCTCAATTATGTTGTCCTCTTACATGTTTACTGAATCCAACACAAAGTGGGTACCTTGCCAAAGACCTTGGTTTGGCCTCTTAGTTAAGGACATGTTACTGCAAAATCTAGCAGGTCTAGTGCAAAGCCTCACTAGGCAACCTAGGTCTTATGGTAACAAGAGATCATCCACCATTGTCACCTCAATGGCTTCTCTCCAACTGTTTAGTGGTGGATATTATCCCCACAAGGGACACTTCCCTTTGAAAGATCACCTACAAGATATTCAATTGATGAGGGTTTAGGGGTGATGCAAGGTCTAATAATTGAAGGAAAAGGTATTGCCATGCCTTGAAAGGTCGAGATAAGAGTTTCCTAGAGTTGAAGTACACTTTCGTAAGACATTTGTAATTTAGGAAAAGGCTGCAATAAGTTAGGGTTTTTATGATATGCATATTTAGGGCATATGATGGCATATAACGACTTGAGGATATAGCCTATGAATGATAGAATCAACAAGGCAGCAATGAATGGTAGTTGTGGCTTTGTGTGCCTTTATCATTCTTTCAGTTGCATCAACCTCTTAGGGTAGGTTTTTGGGACTTGACACAGAGATGAGGATATGAGGTGCCAATCCTAATGACAAATGACAATCAACCCAAAGAATGGATGTGGATAATAAGGTAGACATGGATTGTGGTAAGTACTAGAGTACATTGGGCACACTACTTCAATCAGTGCCTCCTATTAGGGCCCTCCTCAAGGAAGGACCTTAGGGGTGGTTACATTGGATTAGGGGCAAAGGATAACCTCCTAGGTGAAACATGGGAATAAGGGTGCAATCAAGAGCGATCAATTTTCCAGCTTGCTTGTGATCCATATTAGTATGCCCCAAAACATTACATGAAAGCACATGATTACATGAATGGTTAATGTAGCTTTTTATGGATGAACCAAATTCCTTGAAGAAGCGTGCCAGATGGGAGAGAGCACTGACCCAAGCATAAGTGAAGAGCTCTGATGTAAAGCTATCTGTGGGCCATCATAGGGCTACTGGATGGCTGGCTGTCAAATGAGGAGAAATTTTTTCTCCTATGGGTTATCCACTTTTGGTGGGTAACAAAACCCATTTCCATGGGTACCCTATCATATTTGGCTACACATGTTAGCCTCACATGACGAAGTATGCAATTTGTGTATTAAGCTTTAGCAATAGCTGGTTTAAGAATGTGCCGATATTGGCATATTTGGTGCAGTTTAGGATGCTTAGTAACCATATTGCTAACTATGAACATGTATGGCATTGTCTTCAGACAAACTTACATTTTTGACGTTATGATGTTTAGTCCATTGGGTTTAAGAATGTGCTGATATTGGCATATTTGGTGCAGTTCAGGATGCCTAGTAACCATATTGCTAACTATGAAGATGTATGGCATTGTCTTCAGACAAACTTACATTCTTGGTGTTATGATGTTTAGTCCACTGTAAAGTTGATTTTCCATTAGTTTATGGTTCATTGTGCTTATTATTAATTATTTCATACTTTTGCAATAAATGGCAATTTCAGTTGGACCCTATATCTTCAAATAAGTTATGTTAAAATAATTTCTGATAGATTAAACTCCTCACTCTGGCAGATTTCTTGACAGAATCATGTGTCAAATGGATGGTTTCTCAGATAAACCTTATATTAAATTAACAGGCAGCAGCAAACATGTTCCAAGTCCTTGAAATCTTTAAAAGCTACTGTTATTACATATTTGTTGGTAATGAATCTTAAATGGAAACATGGCATTGGTAAAATGAAGGAAAAATATGGCAAAATATTGGTTTTAACAGCGACCCTTGTCACTGAAGATATTGTATTCTACCTAAGAAAGTGTTCTTTTCAGGTCTTAGCGACATCTGGCTCACCAAATAATGCCGGCCTCCCAAGCCATTCTACTTTAGAAGCTCCTCTGACAATTAATATCCCCAGCAACACTAAAATGTCAGATGTTGAGGTGAACAATCAGCAGTCAACAATTTCAACACAAGGAATGAATATTACTGTACCAGTTTCCATCCAAAAGCAACAGTTTCCAACAGTATCTTCCTCAGAAGGTATTGATGGAAATGTGTCAGCAAATTCTGCCCAGCCAGTGAGAAAGAAGAGAAAAAAATGGACTGAAGAGGAGGACAAGGAACTAATTGCTGCTGTCCAGAAGTGTGGTGAAGGGAACTGGGCAAGCATTTTAAAAGGTGCATTCAAGCATGATCGAACATCTTCTCAGTTGTCACAGGTGATACACATTTCAGTCATATTATAAATAGTCCTTTTCTTCCCTTCTTAGCATGAGGAATGTGAATTTGATCTGCTTGTTCTGTTTAGATCTTGTAGATTTATTTATGTATATTCTGCATTTAATCAGGTTCAAGCTTATTTATAAAGCATGATTCCTTTTATATACCTGATATTTTGTTAGGAGTTTTCTTAACAGGTTCCTTTGCCAAGTTTGTTTTCCTTTCTTTTCCCTCAGATATGCTAAACACTAGAGCCAATAACAGGTCAGCCACTATATGATGTGCCAGAGAGTGAGGAATGACAGTTTCTTGATGTTATTCATGTAGTCCCATAAGCTATAATTCTAGGGCTATTACAATCTCAATAAAATCCTCATGTTAAACCTCATCATTTACCTTTTTAATACTGGCTTTTGAATGGTAGCAACAGTACTTACAACTTCTTCGAAGACAAACTTACAGTGCAAGTTACAAAAAAGTATCAGATAACCAAACATTGTATGCAACGCCATAGGCCAACACTATTGAAAATGGCAGCTTGGATAGGAATTTTCATTTGCAAACAATGGAGAAAAGTCATAATTGCACCTTTCACCAAGTCGTCCCAGAGAAGAACAAGTCGGCCCCACAAGTGGAAATTGACCCCTCAACCACATATAAATAGACCATTTGTTGACCTTCATTTGGAGCATGATCGCACATCACAAGTTCGATCTGATCTGAAGACCGCAGGGAGACATCCACACATGTGAAGGAGAGACAGAATTATGCCCAGCGTTGACTTTCTGTTTTGGGCTGTGTTGAGTCTAGACCAGTGTTGACTTGGGCTATTTGACTCTATTTGACTGATCTGTTTGGACTGCTTTGTGAGGCCTAATATTCCTGGAATATTCTCTTTGTTTGACTGAACTTTTCTGGGCACATTTTCGGAGGTTGACCGCAGGCTTTGACTAGGGTTTGACCGCAGAGTTGACTGACATATTTGACTGATAAATGCAGGAGACTTTGACTCTGTTCTGATCGAATCTTTGACCATACTTGGAGGATGAATCTTTGACTGTGTTGACTGAATTTCTGGCTCTGTTTTCTGGGCGTTGATTGCAGGTTGACTGAGGCATTTAACCAAACTCCCGCAGGCTGAATGTTGGCCCTCTGCTGCAGATCTGATCTTTGACCAGAATTGACTTTTCTTTCTCATTGGATTGGTTATGACTTGGTTGACTTGGATAGTCAAAGTTTGACTTTCACTGGTTTGTGGATGTACAATTGGACTATGTATCACATGCTGAACATTGATTGACTAATAGAATAGGAATTGATTCTGGGTTTTCCCTCTTGTGGGGTTTTGCCTTGGTCTTTGACCAAGATTCTCTTGTCTCATTGTGCTTGGCTATCTTCTTCTGTGCATTTATTGTTTACTGTTCTACCTATAATTGCTTAATTGTTACTCAGGTTATTGAAATTAAAGAAAATTGTTTCAAGTGATTATAACAACATAGAACACTGAAAAATTAACATGGTATCAGAGTTGAGGTGAAGATTAGCGTTTTGAGACCAGAAAACACCCCTTTGAGACAGTCTTCTTGCTGATTGGTGATCAATTTTCTTGCGCAAGATGACTTCCTTCTACTTCAAGATCGAAGAGAAGCTGAATGATGCCTCCAACTTTGTAGAACACTGAAAAATTAACATGGTATCAGAGTTGAGGTGAAGATTAGCGTTTTGAGACCAGAAAACACCCCTTTGAGACAATCTTCTTGCTGATTGGTGATCAATTTTCTTGCGCAAGATGACTTCCTTCTACTTCAAGATCGAAGAGAAGCTGAATGATGCCTCCAACTTTGTAGTGTGGAGGGCTAGATTGGATCTTACCTTTTGTTAAAATTGGAAACTAGGGCCAAAATCCATGTGGGTCATCTTATTAATGGAAGTTGATATTTTTTTTGGAACCCTCCCATCGAGAGGTGTAGGATTCATCTAAAGATCATCCAATTCCGATAAGTATTCATGGAGATATGAATTTATTTGTGTTATGGGACAATTCGTCAAGGTTGGTCAACAACCAAATAAACCCCACTTGTGCTCAACATTTTAGTATAAATAGAGGTGGCCTTCAAGTCATTTCAACACACTTGGGATCTATTCCTCTCTACTTGTCTTTGGGTTTTAGTAGGAGGAGAGATCCTAAGGGATAACGCCGCCCTAATCTAGAGGGCAGAAGCTGGAATTGCCGGGAAAAGCCGGAACTGCCAGGAACTGCGGGAACTGCCGGGAAAAGCCGGAACTGCCAGGAACTGCGGGAACTGCCGGGAATAGCCGGAACCGCCGGTAAAGCTGATGCAGATGGTAGAAGCCGGAACTGCCGGGAAAAGCCAGAATTGCTGGAAAAAGCCGGAACTGCCGGGAAATGTTGAGAACAGCTGGAACTGTTGGAACTACCGGGAATTGTCGGAACTGCCGGGAACTGCTTGAACTGCCTGAACAGCTGGAACAACAGGGAACTGCCTGAACTGTCGGAACAATGGGAACTGCCAGACAACAAGCATGCTAGGGACAACAAGCAAGCAAGGCGTCGTCAACGTATAGGTCAGTATAGGAACATGGTGCAACAATGGCACATAGTGCGGTATAGTGATGGGTACAATCATGATTAATGAAGCATGATGAGATGCGGCATATTGATGATGGGTGCAACATGGTGCAGCGTGGTGAGGTGCAACATGATGACGAAATGCAGCACAATGATAGGTGAAGGAGTCACCTTGGAGAATCAGTTGAAGCAACTTGTCTTCAACTGATCTCATGTATCATCTTCTTAGAGATGATCTATGCTCTTATCTAGATAAGTCAAAATGTTGACTTTTGTTTTTAACGTACTATCTCTTCTTCTTTGCTGAACTATTGAAGACATATAAGAAGAATTGATCAAGGGTTTTCCCACATTAGGGTTTGTCCTGCGCTAGCGCCCACATCTTGTGTTCTCTTGTCTTGGCTTGTCTTTCTGTGATTTATGTTTATGTTCTATCTGCAGTTTACTTTAATGCTGATGTGATTGCTAATCTGAAAAAAGATATTGAGCTAACTGTGAAAATTGAAATAAATTGCTCTAAGCATAGAACATACTTAAATTAACATGGTATCGGAGCTGAGGTGAAGACAAAGCCCAAGCAAGAGTGAAAGAGCAATCGCCGAAAACAGTTGGAAAAAAAAGGATCAATGGATTCCTCATCCCTCTTCAAATTCACGAGGGTGAAGTTGAAGCAGAGAATATTATCAGAATGGCACAACGAAAGTTTCTGATGACCTACCTAAAGATCACTTCATTGGGAAGTCTAGATCTAAAGGTGGAAGGAAAGGAAAATGCCTTGGTTGCAATAAGTTCGGCCATTATGCGAAGGAGTGTCTAAATGGTTGAGACACATCTCTTGATGAAGATAACAATCATTCCAGGGACATCTTCAATGATAAAAGGAATGATGAAGATAACAATCATTCCAGGGACATCTTCAATGATAAAAGGAATGACGGGTAATGCAGGTCATCAAGGAAATGGCCGACTCTTCAATGAAAGCAAGGAACCCCAGGAATGAAGAATCAAATGTTGTTTTTGATAAGATAAAGAAGCGTTATCTTGCATTGGCTCTCTCCTTCAGATTCTTTGGGAATCTGGCTTATTGATTGTATTGCTTCAAGGCACTTCATCGGATAGAAGGGTGCACTCTTTAATTTGGTAGAGATGGAAACAATCATGGGATTATACTTGGAGCCGATGCCACCTATCCTGGAAAGGGTGTAGGGAATGTTACCCCTCAATTGAATGAGGGTAACTCGATTCATTTACAGAATCTCTTTTATGTACTTGATCACAAGAACATGGTGTCCATCTCGGAAATGGAAGTCAAAGGTTTCAGGGTGGCATTCATCGATGGAAAGGTATGTGTTAAAAAATAGAATTTTCAAAAATGTTTTTTCTCATTGGTTCAGGGTTGGCAATTTGTATCAAGTTGCAGGATGGTCCATTGGGGATCATGTCAATTGACATATCGCATCTATAACACCACCGAAGGTCTACCTATGGGGCCCTACCTAATGTGAGTCAAATGGTGATAAGGATGCCTGAATTCAAGAAGAGCATGAAGGTACATGTCTGAGATGTACCGAAGGAAAATCTTATACGGGGACCATTCCCCTGATGCAGCAGGTCCACAGGTTTGGAACAACCTGAGGAGTTTGAGATTCATGATCGGGAATCTCATGTATACAGGTGGAAGAAAGCCCTCTATGGCTTGAAGCAAAACACCTCGGGCGTAGTATGAGAGGATTGATAGTTGTCTGATGAAGCTGAGATTCACTAGGAGTGAAACTGATCCAAACCATTACCCGAAGGTTGTGGATGATAGACCTCTCATACTGACACCTCATGAGGATGACCTATTTCAAACAGGTGCAGACCCTCTCACTTGCAGAAGTAAGAGGGAGTTGGATTCCGGATATGGATGATAAACTGCAAGCCTGTGACTACCTTGAGGATCTTAACTTTCAGAAGTTATATGGTAGTGATGTCGGACCAGATTTGGGAAATGCCTCTGAGTTTCATAAACTCATTCGCGTTGATGTTCTTGGTGAATTTCTGTCCGGATATATGTTTTGCAGTTAGCATTGTGAGCTCAAATTTGGTTGTACCTCACTGGATTGGTGCCAAGAATCTTCCGATATATCTTTGGGGCACAATCTCTCATGGATTGAGATACACTACCGGAAATATGAAACTGCATGATTATTCGAATGCTCATTGGGCAGGCAGTGTGGAGGATCACTAGAGCACTTCTCAGTGACTGGTTCTCTTTGGATTCTGCAGCGATATCATGGATGAGCAGGAAGTAGAAGTCGGTTGCTATAAGAACCGCCGAGACCGAATACATAGCTACGAGTATGATCTCGTGTGAAGCTGCATGGTTGCAAAAGCTCTTAAGTGAGTTGTTTGTACACATGATGAATACCACTATGATTCTCTGTGACAACCAGAGGGGGGATTTTATTATTGAGGAATCTCGTATTCGATGATTGCTCCAGCAGATAGACATCAGATACTGCCTTATCTGGGATATGGTAAGTCGATGAGTGAGGAGGCTCCATCGCATTGAGGCTGATGTACAAGTCGCAGACATTTTGTCAAAGCCCCGGGGAAAGGTCACATTTGTGACTTTCCCGAACGACTTGGAGTCGTTGAGAGACCTTCTTATAAGGGTCCTTCATGTTGCATGCATTGAGCTCTGGGAGCTTTGGGGGCCTTGGGGTACTTACTGGAGCAATATACGACCATAGGGCGACTCACCCTCCCTTGGTGGTGTGCTATGTACAAGATGACAAGTTCAACCTTTCCCTGTGATACCCTGTGGCGACTGTGGAACGGGATGATTAGTTCTCCCGTGGCAACTGTGAAACATGATGATTAGTTCTCCTGTGGGCCGGGATGATTAGTTCTCACGTGGTGACTGTGGGGCAGGATGATTCGTTCTCCTGTGGACAGGATGATTAGTTCTCTTGTCGAGGCATCCAACCCATGCAGTCTGGGACTCATGGGAAGTACCTCTCATCTGATCAATGAGCAGGAAAATGGGGTTAGGGACCATAGTAGTACTATCGATGGAGACATCGATGTATCTACCGTACTCCCACTGCTAGGATGACCTCCATTGATCTGGGATCAATGAAACTGATCTGGGATCAATATGAGTGGTTTGAGACACTCTCTTGTGATATTGATCTGGGATCAATAAAACTGACTTCGGGCCAGTAAGAGTGATGTGACACGCTCTCTTCAGATGAAACTGACTTCGGGTCAATAGAGAATGGTATGAGACATTCTCGATCAATTCTTCTTCTTTATGGTTCAGCAGAGCAAAGCAGAGCTCAACAGAGCAGAGTAGTGCAGGGCACTGATGGCAGAGATAGTTTAATCATACATATGGATCAACGGATGGAGTTCTCCCTAGTTGAGAGGGAGTGTTAAAATTGGCAACTAGGGCCAAACTCCATGTGGGTCATCTTATTAATGGAAGCTGATATTTTTCTTGGATCCCTCTCATCGAGAGGTGTAGGATTGATCTAAAGATCATCCGATTCCGATAAGTATTCATGGAGATATGAATTTATTTGTGTTATAACCAATTCGTCAAGGTCAACCAACAACCCAATAAACCCCACTTGTGCTCAACGTTTTAGTATAAATAGAGGTGGCCGTCAAGTCATTTCAACACACTTGGGACCTCTTCCTCTTTACTTGTCTTTGGGTTTTAGTAGGAGGAGAGATCCTAAGCAATGTGGAAAAAGTCGAAGTCGGGATTAATTCGGCAAGGGTCCAAAAGTTGAAAAACTCGGCAAAGTCGGGAGTTTTTCGATAAAGTCGGCAAAATTAAAAAAACACAAAATTATTCATTTTTTAATTTTTTTTTAACATCTAGAGTATCCACAACATCAAATAAATGCATTTCCACATAAACATGTAAAGAAAGCTAATATATAATATGTATATGAAGTCTAGTGCTACATCACATATCAAAATAGTGAATCGACTCCTGAATCTCGAGTCCTGTCTGAGTCTCAACTCTCAGAGTCAAAATATCAACAAAAAATATAATAAATGTACATCATGAGTCATCTAAAAGTCATCAAGTAATCACTAATCAGTCACTGAGATCCTCTTCCCCTTTTACGGGAATAGGGAATGGCTTTGTCTTTTCCTCTAGAGGAAGAAGACCCTGCCCCTGGGATACAAAATGAAATGGACTCAATTGTCCTCTAGAAGCCGATGGAAGAGGTGGCCTCTGTGCTACACTGCCGCTGCTGCTGCCCACCCTAGATGGTGTCACCTCCTCCTCAGCATCCTCATCCAGCTCTGCTATTGCCTCCTGACCCTGATGATGCTCTGCCTCCTCCTCCTTTATCTCTGGCTCTCCCTCCTCTGCAACTGCTACATCCTCTAGATCCACACCCAACCAATCCGGGATCGTGTCCAAGATCGGCCTCTCAGTCTCGACTCTCCATGCAGCGGTGGTATCAATATTGTCCAATGAGATGGCTTCCACATCAATAGGTTTCTGAAGCTGTCTCACCCACAATCGAAGGTTGTAGTAGACATATCCCATGTCATTGAGGCGTTTGGACTCCAATCTGGATTAGGGTCATAGATTGTAAATTAGTACTTAGAAAATTTAAATATTAAAATTAATCAAACGAATTCAAAAAATTTAATTTGAAATATTTTTAGTTTTTACCTGTTGCGCTTTTTGGAGTGTATTTTGTCAAAAACACTCTAGTTGCGCTCACACCCAGAGGAACTGCATGTTTGGCTGAGCACTCGAATGGCAAGCTTTTGGAGATGGGGTACTCTGGCACCATAGCTTGTCCACCAAGCATCTACAAGTTAAAAGAAAAATGAGAAACATAAAAAAAACATTGAAATTCTAAACTTGAAAGTTTGTAACAAACTAAAGCTTACCTGGCATTTTGGTCGACCTATTCTTAATAGCCATGTTAAAACCAAATGCGCCACCTCCCATCCTATAGACCTCCATTTCTTTAGAAATCTCCTCACGTTCTTGCTCAGATGACACCATCCTCTCGACACAAGTGAAGAATCCATCCATCACCTCGGCATCAAATCTGAAACCACAAGCATAAGAAAATGCAGGGTTGAGGTAGAAACCTGCAGCATGAATGGGGCGATGGAGGGTATTGTTCCATCGCTGATGAATCACTCTCCAGATGACCTGTTGTTTCTCTAACCCCTCGTCTCCCTTATCTGCATAATAAGCACGAATGGCTTCTTTTTTCCTATCCATGGCCTCATACAAGTAGCCCATTGCGAGCTTCTCTCCATCAACCAACCGAAGAACCTTTATTAAAGGTTCTGAAATGGCACACACCTCCTCTACTCCTGCCCAAAAGCTCTGATCATATGAAACGAGTCTGCATATGCCCTCTCCCTCTGGTTTGCGGCTAATAGATAAAGAACGCCAATCCGCTGAGAGAAACATGCTCTTCACCTCCCACATAGAATTCAACAAACACTGAAGAGATATGAAAGTAGTGGCAAATCGTGTAATGGCAGGCCGCACCAACTCTTTGTTGTTGGTGCATTTTCTCATCAAGCTAAGCACAGATGAATGATTATAAATAAATTTTGTTATGCTCTTGGAGGATTCAACAATATCCCTCACAGTAGGAATTTTACCTATATCCTCCAACATCAAGTCAATGCAATGAGCAGCACAAGGTGTCCAAAACAAGTTAGGATACCTCTCCATAAGCATCTTGCCAGCTGCAACATAATTTGCAGCGTTGTCCGTTATGACTTGGACAACATTGCTTGGGCCTACTTCCTGAATGAAGAGGTCCAACAACTCACATAATAAACGTGCATCTTTAATGTGGTCAGATGCATCAACAGATTTCATAAACATTGTCCCCTTGGGACAACTAACCAAGAAGTTAAGAAGGGTCCTACCCTTCTGGTCAGTCCAACCATCTGACATGACTGTGCATCCAGTGTACTCCCATGATGCCCTAAACTCTGCCAATCTAATAGTGCACTCAGTCTTTTCATTTTGAAGAAGAGGCCCTCTCAACTCTGCAAAGCTGGGGGCTTTGTACCCCAGGCCAACGACAATAACAACATCAAACATAGGCTGGTAGAATGGGTTTGTCTTGGCAATGTTGAAGGGAACATCACTCCATAGAAGACACCTACTAACCAACTTGTCAGCTTCTGCCTTTTCCTTTTTTTTCATTGATGATTTGATCCCAGGTTGTGAACCAGGTGTTGTTCTAGGAACAAAAAAGGATGAGATAGAAGGATGAGTACTCATGGGTGAGGAAGGTGATGCTGCTGTAGAAGCACTGCCACTCTCAGGTCCCACCACTCTTGAGCCCCCTACAAGTTGGTTTCTTACCGCTGCCCTGGTGTCTTTTCCTTCCTCTTTATCCATCAATGATTGAATGGCCCGTCAGATGATTTCTGGACTTGTTTTTGTGCAAAGTTCAATATTTTGGCCCGGAATTTGCCCCAAATGGAATTTTAATCTGTTGATGCCTCCTGACATATGCTTGCCACACATCTTGCAAGTCAAATACATTCTATTGAGCGCCCCAGTTTCGGGTATAACATCAGGCTCACCAAACTGCCACATAGAATCCAAAGTCCTCGGCATTTTGTTTTAAAATTTGAGCTGGAATTTAAAGTTTAAACCTGGGCACAAAAAAAATTGAAACAAATTCAATTAGCAATGATCCATCAAAAATTAAAATATTAGCAATGAAAAGAATGCAAAGAAATTGGTAAAACAATGGAGAGCATTTGCTCAGGAAAAAGGTGCAATTTGTATTTTTGATGGTCACCCATAGTCAAATCTCAGTTGATGCACAGAAAGGAGACAGTTTCCCTGATCTTTTGATATTTTAAATTTTAATGATTAAAAAAATGTAAGGAAACTTGTCTGTAAAAGAAACAATATAGCTAAGGCCTGGAACTGTTAATGCTTTGATTCTGTTCTTTTTCATTTTATTATGTTCTTAACTTTGTGAATGTCTCATTGTCATGCAATTTTGATGGGATAAAGTATCTGCAAATTAGGATGCACTGTAGATGTTATTCTGGCAAATACAGGTAGTATTTTTGGCATAACAGAAAGTCAGTACATGTTCTTAATCTTCCAGATTCAAAACAGTAGTTTTCATTGATTTTTAAAAAGTATCATTATAGACTTAAAGGTATGCATCATGCAATAATTTCGTTGGAAAAAATTAAAATAGAGGCATTCCAAAAGTAAAATGTGTATTTTGCTGTGATTCCACTTCTATGCAGAACACTGTACTGACTGGACTGTAAAGTATGCTTGTTTTTAATATTTATTTAGGTGATGTAAGTAGAAGTCAGGATGTTGAGAGCATTGTTTGGATGTACAGAGGTTAAGGGAACATAAGGAAGCAAGGAATTTGTTTCAACAATTTAATTGACCCATATTACAGACAATATAGAACACCCAAACAGACATAAAAGTTTTAAATTTTAATACATCCATTGATATCTTTTGGCTTGTCTAATTATATTATCTGTTGGATTTTAGTGTTATCACATGTAACAATGATTTGCTGTCTATGTGTGTCACTGTGTACAGCAGTGTAACAACGGATGTATGAGGCTGCTATCCAAAGTTTATTGCAAAGATTCAATTATAGAACTGAAACCATTACACAGCAAATAAAAACCTCCGCAATAGAAAAACAAAGAATGAAAAAAAAAACAAAGAAAGGATTACGTAAAGGTGAACCGTGGTCCGTGATACATGGTGATAGATCGTGGCTGCAGACCTGAGGTTAACCCTTTGGTGAACTGTGACTCCGTGAGACGGTGAGACCACAGGCAAGCCGCAATGCTATCAATCGATTCAATCCGGATTCTGGCTCCTCTCCACGCATGCACAATGTAAAGTTCACGATCAAACCCTTGTTCTCTGAGCTCTCGGTTCTCCGTTCAAACGCAATGAAAAACGCACAAATTAAACCGACTTAAAAACCCTTTCCGGCATTTTATCAGCTAAAAAAATTTCACCACGATTTTTTGGATCGACTCGCGATTTTATCGGGCATATTTCGATATTATCGCGATTTTTTCGTTTGTGAAAACATCGGCAAAAAGTCGGCCGATTTATTCCTTTCGATGAAAAAATCGGGTTTTTAGGAATAAATCCTGATTTTTTCGGGACTTTTTCCACACTGCTAAGGGATAAGGCTGCCCTAATCCAGAGGGCAGAAGTCGGAACTGCTGGGAAAAGTCGAAACTACCGGGAACAGCCGGAATTGCGGGAAGTGCCGGAACTACCGGGAATAACTGGAACTGCCGGGAAAAGTCGGAACTGCCGAAAAAAAGCTAGAACTTCCGGGAAAAGTCGGAACTGCCGGGAAAGCTGATGTAGAGGGCAGAAGCCGGAACTGCTAGGAAAAGCCGAAACTACCAGAACTGCTGGGAACTGCATGAACTACCGAGAACAGACAGAACAACCGGAACTGCTGGAATTGCCGGGAACTGCCTGAACTGTCGAGAACAGCCGGAATTGTTGGGAACTGCTGGAACTACCAAGAACTGTCTAAATTGCCTGAACAGCTGAAACAACTAGAATTGTTGGAACTGTCGGGAATTGCTTGAACTACCAGAACAGTCGGAATTGGCTGAGCTGCGGGAGCATCTGTCTCTGAAGGAGAGCAGCATGCAAGGGACAACTAACTAACATGGGGATAGTGGTATGGTACTTAGCGACAAATACACCAAGCATGCAATGTTAAAGCTAGCATGCAAGGGACGGCTAGCATGCAACAACAAGCATGTTAAGGACAACAAACATGCTAGGGAGGTGAGGTGCAGGATGGTGCAGCGCGATGAGGTGCAACATGATGACGAAACACAACACAACAATAGGTGAGGGAATCACCTTGGATAATCAATTGAAGCAACATGTCTTCAACTGATCTCATGTATCATCTTCTTAGAGATGATCTATGCTCTTATCTAGATAAGTCAAAGTGTTGACTTCTATTGTAAACGTACTATCTCTCTCTCTCTCTCTCTCTTCTGCTGAACTATTGAAGAACATATAAGAAGAATTGATCAAGGGTTTCCCCACATTGGTGTTTGTCCTTGTTAGCGCCACATCTTGTGTCCTATTGTCTTGGCTTGTCTTCTGCAATTTATGTTTATGTTCTATCTGCAGTTTACTTTAATGCCAATGTGATTGCTAATCTGGAAAAGATATTGAGCTAACTGTGAAAATTGAAATAAATTGCTCTAAGCATAGAACATACCTAAAATTAACACCTTTGAAGAGAATGATGTGATGGAATATTTGCAAGGCCAAGTAGTTGAACCTCATGATAATGCCAATGTTAGTGCCAAATCTAAGTACAAGAAGGGTGATATCAAGGCCAAGAAGATCGTCATTGACTCTCTTAGAGATCATCTTATCACCTATGTGTCCAGGATGAAGAAGTCAAAGGAAATGTATGACAAATTGATTGGGATGTCTGAGGTCAACAATCTTAGCCAAATCATTTCCTTGAAGAGTCAATTTCGTGATATCAAGATGTCTAAGTTTGAATCTATAACAACCTACTTCATGAGGATCTCTTAAATAATAGATGAGTTTCTTTCTATTGGAGAAGTCATGCCTAATAGAGAGCTTGTACATATGACACTTGGAGGACTCTCCTTGTCTTGGGAGACATTTATTACAAGCATTAGTTGCAAAAAAGGGCTCACAAATTTGATGAGCTTTTGGGCAATTGCACTCAAGAGGAATCCAGGCTCATTTCTAGAGGGAGAATTCAAAGACAAGAAGAGGGAGAACCTATAGCCTTTGCAACCAATGTCAAGAAAGGAAAAGGGAAAGGAAGGCCTCCAAAAGGAAGCCAAAGAAGCCAACTCCAACATTCAGCAATAATACAAGAGACTTGTCCAAAGTCCAATGCTGTAGATGTGATCTATTTGGCCACATTGCCCGTGATTGCCCTGATAGAAGAAATTCTCAAATGCCCAACAACAACAATAATGGAAACAACAACAACTTCAACAGTAGAATGAGAAGAGAAGGTCTTGTTGCCCATGCAAGTGTTGAAGAGTCCCAACGCCCTCAAAAGAGGTCCCAAGAACATAAGGTATGACAACAATGTTGCTGATACTAGATCTGAATATTATCTTGTTGTTTCTCTTTCTAGCTCATCTTCAGATAACATTGACAGTTGGCTAGTGGGTAGTGGGGCATCTAGACATTTTACTAAGTATTGTGAAATCCTCTCAAATTTGATTGAGAGGGAGATTAATTTCAAAATTATACTCGGGGATAATTCTACTCATACTGTCAAAGGGTCTAGCACTATTTCTTTTCAATTAGAATCTGGTCAAACCATTCATCTACAAGATGTGCTATATGTGCTTACCTTGAAGAAGAATCTTGTCTCCATTCCTGCTCTGGAAGACAAAGGGTTTAGAGTTGCATTCATTAATGGAAAATTGCTTGCTTGGCCAAGGAGATCTAACTTGAGTAGCCTTCACTCTTGGTGTTAGAAATGAAGGCCTATATAGAGTTTGTGGACGACCAATTCAAGCATTGGTCCATGATACTACTAATTAGTGTGAGCTTTGGCTCTAGAGATTTCCACACTTTCATTACAAGACTTTGCCTGACTTGAGTAAGATGGTTACAGGGATTCCCAAGATTCAAGTGGATCATGAAGGTGTATGTCAGGGATGTGCTAGTGTAAAGAATATCAAGGGACCATTCCCTTCTAGTAGTATTAATCTAAAGATATTCTCCAACTCATTTATTCTGATCTTTGTGGGTCCATGCCAGTGACATCTCTTGGAGGATATAAATACTATATAATCTTTGTTGATGACTTCTCCCGTAAAACATGGATCTTTTACTTAAAGACCAATGATCAAACCTTCAACATGTTCAGGGACTTCAATGTTGAAATTTAGACATCTAGGGATGAATTTCCTCTTTGCCCTAAATCAAGCCCATCTTTTATCAATATTTTAGTGGGCAAGCAATGGTAAATATATTTAAAATGAAAATTAAATTTAAAATAAACTTTCCCTCCAAAATTCAAAATCGGCTTATTAAAGGAAAACCCTAGAAGGGGCTAATTGATGCACCTTAATTCTATATAAATTAAAATGATCCTTCAAAGGTTCAATCATAAAAAAATATATCTCATCGTGATTTCTATTGAAGCTCATAATTATGAAAGCATCTTGGTTATCGAATTTCAGAGGCTCATTTATCTGAGAGGCTCTACGCATTATTGCAATGGCCTCATACGCTACAGTAGCTCTACGCATTGTTGATGTGTCCCATAAGCAAGATCACATCAATTTCTATGGCAACACATTACAGTGACTCACATTGCACTAAGGCTTGTATTTGTAACCTGCACTACATAACTTTACACAGTGGCATGACATTGTTCTAGGCATTGCATTATCTCTGTAATGGTATGGGAATCACTATACTTTATCTGGGCATCACATTATGTCTGTAATGGTATGAGCATTGCTATACTTTATATGGGCATTACATTATCTTAGTAATGGTATGGGCATCGCAGTATTGTCTTGGGCCACAATCATTGCTGGATTGGACAGTGATAGGGTCTTGATGGCAGGGTATCACTATGTAGTTAACACAATATATGGTATCGCATTGTTCGCACATGTTATACAGGTAGTGGCTTCACATAGGATTTGTATATACCTTGGATCGTTCTTCTTATCAATGGCATTGCATCTCATGTTAGATTTGACTGGATTCTCTTATGATACTCGCACTGTGGCATAGCACCATTCATTTTGAGAGACACATCTAAGTGGCATCTACTTTGAAATGTATTGTATGTTAGTAAGTAATGGTTCATATTGTATATGACTCATAGTGTATGGTACACATTTCTTTTGTTGGACAAGAATCTTGACATAACAGTAATCTGCTAGAACCTTTGATCTATCTATATATATATATATATATACTGGAACCTTAATATATGTTGGAACCTTGATATATGTGGAGCCTTGTTATATGTTGGAACCTAGTTGTGTGTTGGAACCTTGAGTGAAACTTGATATGGCAGTATCCCTAATATATGACATGACATGAACCTTGAAAGCTGTGGCATGGCAGTAACTTTGATAGCAGTGAGATGGATGTAACAATAATGAATGTGACAATATATGAATCTAATCTTGTCAGTAAGACTGAGATGTGGGACAAAGGCCTTGAATGGCAATTCCTCCATGATAATGATGCATGGCATGTCCTTGTGTCTAAGATGCATGGTAATAGGGTTGTATGACAGAGATGTGACAATGATGTATATGCACTGGCAATATGTTAGTATTATATATAGTAGATATGGTAGAAATTAGTATTGCAGTGATGTTAACATGCATGACAATGCTCCAGATGATGATCTTGCTTATGATGGCAACCCTCTTGCATGTTTCTTGTATTGTTCACAAATGTAGTTGTGAACCACTTTGGATTGGCCCTAGGTGGCTTGATATGATTTATGATGTATCATGATGATGCACTTTGTGTCTCAGTTGAACTATTGATGAATATCTAATAGAAGAAGAATAATTGATTAATGATTTCCCCCCTTGTGGGGGTTTTCCCTCACCCTGACCAAATCATGGTATCTCTATTGTGTATTCTTTTCTTTTGTTTTTCCTTTTTGTTCCGTTGCATTGATGATGATATTGTTCTTTCTACATAATTTCTAATGTTAAAATGATGATTTGGGGTGAATGTAATATATACATGATGAAAATTCGTAAATGCAATTATCTAAACCAAAGAACAATATAGCCATCAGAGAAATTAACATTCAAAGCTCTTGTGGAAAATCAAATTGGAAGATCAAGATCCCGAGGACAAATAATGGAGGTGAATACACTTCAAATGATTTCAAAGACTTCTGTAAAGATGTGGGGATTAAGAGGGAGGTGACTGTTCCATACAACCCTCAACAAAATGGAGTGGTTGAGAGGAAGAACGACTCCATCTTAGAAGCAGCGAAAGCCATAACTCATGATAAAAATTTTTGATGTTTCTTTGGGGAGAAGCTACAAATACTACAATGTATGTCCAAAATAGGAGTCCACATCAAGCCCTGAATAAGTCTTTACAGGTGTGAAACCAAAAGTTGGACAGTTGAGAATATGTGGCTGTCCTGTCTACTTTCATGTACCAAAGGAGAAGAGGTCAAAGCTAGAGGCTTCAGGAAAGAAAGATACTTTTGTTGGTTATTATGAAAATTGTAAAGCTTACAAAATATGTGTGCCAAGTTAGAGGAACATTGAGTTTAGGCGGGATGCGACCTTTTGATGAAGCTGTTGCCCTCGGAAAAGCAAGGGACTCTCCTATCTCTGCCAGCATTGAGAGGAGATGATACTATGGATGTAGATGTAGAGCCATCTATGCCCGAGCCTGACCTTCCTGATGAGTCTATGGTAACTATGGATTCTTTGGATCCTCCTACGAGGAAGAGACCCTCGTGGCTTCGTGATACTTTACAGGATGCAGAGAGACACTCTGCCCTGAGAGGCACCTTCAGAGAAAACAAGCAGCCTCATAGATATCAGGGATATGCTGCATTGGTGAGTGATATCATACAAGTTGAACCATGAAACTTTGAAAAAGTAGTGAAAGAACAAGTTTGAAGAGATGCCATGGCCAAAGAATACTAGTCCATCATGAAAAATGATGTACGGGAGGTTGTTCTGAGACCTGAGGGGAAGTCTGTTGTGACTTTCAAGTGGATATACAAAATTAAACATGCATCTGATGGTAGCAGCGAGAAGTTCAAAGCAAGGTTCATGGCTAGAGGATTCTCCCAGAAAGAGAAGATTATGATGAGATATTTGCACCCGTTGCTCGATAGGCTACCATTCAATTGATTATTGCTCTTGTTTCTTTGAATTTTTAACTAGGGCATAACTTATAATACTTTCCTTATTGTCATAACATCAAATCACCATTAGCATTAACATTATCTAGTTACTTCTTTAAACAATAGTAAGAAAATCATTCATAAGCATAAAAGAGCAGTAGAAAATCATAGTGAAAACATAAAGAAACCATGACACACAAGACACAAAAATTAGGCTCATAGTCAAGGCAAAACCTACATGGTAAAACCTAGAAAAAGTCCTTCATTATGAGAGAGAGAGAGTTTCCAGATATATCAATACACCATAAATAATGATATTAGAATAATAGCCAAACCAGAAACCAAGATCATAATGAAGTGCCCTCTGAAAAACCATGTTCTTGAAATTTCGGCCCTCCCTAGAATTTCAACATCTCCTGGAATTTCGGCCTCCTCCTAAAATTTCGGCCCTCCTGTAATTTCATTGTATCAAAGATGCATAAGACCAAGTTGATGTGTCCAAATGAGGATAAATGATCTCCTTTATATAG
This sequence comes from Pinus taeda, assembly GCA_000404065.3. Classification (NCBI taxonomy): domain Eukaryota; kingdom Viridiplantae; phylum Streptophyta; class Pinopsida; order Pinales; family Pinaceae; genus Pinus; species Pinus taeda. The sequence continues at coordinate 168,012 of APFE031358350.1, forward strand.
CCTTCAAGTGGAGGTCGAATGAGTGCCTCTAAGGGGCCGAGCCAACTTAATAATTTTAGAGACATTTAAAAATTCAAATTTCCAATTATTTTTTCAAGATGAAATTATTGACCATGGCTACTATATTTTTCAACACTTCCTCTTAGCTAGGGAGGTACTTTTCATTCTATCTCTCAAGACCAATCTTCCCGACCAATCATAGATTTCTTAGCCCACAACCTAAGGAAGAGATCACATATGCAAATCTCTCTCTCTGTCTAGATCAATCTACCCGTCCAATTATAGGTCTCACAACCCATAACCTAAGGGAGAGATCATTAGTCTCATCATAAGGAAAGATACATAACATCCATCTCAAATCATCTCCCCGACCAATAGGTTTCATAGTGTTGTCGCCTAAAGTGTACACCTAAGGCGTAACATTCAGAGTAGGGGTTGTCACTCTAATCCCTACTCACTCCGTTTAGACTCTCTCCTAGCTAAGTCAAGGGGTGTAGTCCCTAAGGGTAGATGGAAAAGGGGAAACTTGTTGGAACAAGAAGTTTTCGGAGAATTGAGGCAGAGCAATTACTTTTCTAAGTAGCTTGAATCAAGATTAGAAGGCAAGTTACATTATTAAACTGAATAATGTGAGATCGATAACTTCACTTAGGTCAATATGACACTTAAGATGAAACAATAAGAGATCAGTGCGTTGATACAATGCTCAAAGAAATTTAAAAGTGCTTGCACAACAATAGATGATATCTCAAGCTACCAAGTAAGTGATGCTGCAAGAATGATGACAAAGTTAGTTTCAAAGAGATGACAATATGCTTCAATGTAAAGATGTAAACCACTTATAAGCAAGCTTTATTGAGATATCAAATTAGAACATAAGGCTACAAGATTCCAATATCAAATTAATGAAGCAATTTTACAGTTCTTCACTTTATGATATATAGAGATTATGAACAAGTGAAACTCAAATAATATTGACACAATTAACTAAAAGACAAATGAGATTGCTAACAGTGATTTCAAAGTTACTTTAGATCATCAATTGAAACAAAACAAGCAACTTAGAAGGCGCAATAAAGTGAATGATGCAACAGGGAAATATTAAATCATGCAATGCAACCGAATTAATCAAGGGATAAAGCAATGATGCAATGAGATGTTACTAGAGTCTAACCATGCAATTATGCAATGAAACTATAAATTAGTGAAGAGAAAGAGTTAGCAAACAAGATGCAAGGTTAGCCTTGACAAGGTTCAGGAGAGAAAACGAAAGCAATGCCAATGTGCTTAAAACTGCTCAATGCTAATAGATGCGCCATGATCACTTCAAAAATGTACCAGACCTCCAAACTACCAAAGCCAGCAAAGGATAAGATTATGGTAACTACTGATTAGATATATCAGTCCACTATTATGGTGAAATCAGCCCACAAGATCAGTCACAATTAACTACCAAAGTGCAGGGAATACAAATAAACGCTCAAGATCCAATGTTAGTGCTAGAAGCAATATAAATTTGCCACCGTAGATTCAGATCATATTTCTGAAGCAGTGATATCAGTCAACTGTAACGGAGGGATCAGACTTATATTTACCCAAACCTGTCACCAATGATGCATGAAATAAGAGCCTAAACGCTTGTTGTATTTCTTATGACCTGCTATGTGATAGATTTAATGTTTTTAGCTTGTTCTGATTATTTTTCTTGCTAAAACCTTATTTTAAAAAAGCTCAGATTTTCTTGCAATACACCAAGGATTTGTCCTAAAAAATCAGAGGTAGCGGCTGAGAGAAATAAGCCCAAATAGGCTCTGCTGCATACATAAAAAATGGACTTACAATCGCCGTGGAAATCATCAATAGATCAGGCTGCTATATGACAATTATTTCGATAAAATTTGGTGTGAAAGTCAGCCAAAAATGCCCTGAATCCTCTTCAAATAACAAGGGTTAGAAATATGTTAACAAAAAGAATCCTTATGTCTGGAATGAATTAGAGCTAGAATTAATGTGATTTGCTAAAAAAAATGATCAAAACCCTCTAGGACATCTTGGGTTAACAGCAATGTTGCACTAATTGTTATTGGGATAATTTCAGCGCAGGGAAAAAATTGGTAATAATCGGGAAAAAATCGTTTGGTACAAAAATATTCATTTTTTTTCAATTTTTTTAATATCTAAACCATCTACAAAATAAAATAAATACATTGACATATAAATATTATAAAAGAACTAATATATAAGATGTTTAATATCATTTCTAGTGCTAAAATCACACATAATAGTGAATCATGTCTTGAATAGTGAATCCTGACTCCTGAGTCCCAACTCAACTTCAAAATATCAACAAAAAATATAATAATGTATCTCACGAGTCATAATGTCATATACAATGAAATGAACAAAATAACTAAAGTCTAATTCTATTGATTTCCTCTGCCTCTCTTGCGAGAAAATGCCATAGCTTTCCTTTTCCCTCTAGATGTAGACGCTGGTGCTGGTGGAGTTGGCAATGGAGTTTTCTGTGCTCTAGAAGCTGAAGAACTAGGAGTAGGAGCTATCGGAGGTAGACCACGTTCTCTACTGGTGGCAGGGGTAGCTCGGGTAGGTGGTGTCACCTCCTCCTCCTGTTGCTCCAACTCTTCCTCCTCCTCCACTACATCCTGCACTAACCAATCATCAACAGACTCCATGAGAGGCCTCTCGGCCTCAACCCTCCATGCAGCAGTGGTGTCAATTCCATCCAATGAGATGGCCTCCATATCAGGTGTCCTCTGAAGTTGCTTCATCCACAATCGAAGATTGTAGTAGACGTAGATCATGTCATTAAGTCGTTGGGACTCCAACTTGTACAAAGATCATGAAATAATAATTATAAAAAAATTATTGTTTAATGAATTCAAAAATTTATTTGGAAATTTGCAATATTTTAAATTTTTAAGTGTTAACCTTGTTGCGCTTCTTGTTGTGTATTTTTTCAAATACACTCCAGTTGCGCTCACATCCTGAGGAGCTACATGTTTGGCTGAGGATTCAAATGGCAAGCTTTTGCAGAAGGGGTACCCTGGCACCATACATTCTCCACCATGCATCTACAACAAAATTACAAGTAAAATTTTAAATAAACATAAGAAAAAAATGGAATTTGAAAAGACAATGAAATTTGAAACAAACTAAAAAATACCTGGCATTTTAATTGTCCTATCAGTCACAACCATGTCAAAGCCAAATGTGCCACCTGCCATCCTATATGTCTCAATTTCTTTAGAGATTTCTGTATGTTCTGCTGGAGATCACACCATCTCAGCATCAAATACGAACCATATGCGTAGGAAAATGCGGGGTTCAGGAAAATCCCAGCAGCATGAATGGGATGATGGAGTGTGTTGTTCCATCGTTCATCAATCACTCCCCATAGGAGGAGTTGTCTCTGAAACCCCTCATCTCCTTTATCATCATAGTAGGACCGAATGAATTCTTTGGCCCTGTCCATGGCCTCATACAAATAGCCCATTGCGGGCTTTTCACCATCAACTAACCGAAGAACTTTTACCAAAGGTTCAGTAACAGAGTACACCTCTTGCACTCCCGCCTAGAAGTCTTCCTGGTATGAAACTAGTCTGCATATGGCCTCTACCTTTGGTTTGCGGCTCATTGGCAAAGTACGCCACTCCTCTGAAAGAAACATTCTCTTCACATCCCACATAGAATTCAAGAGGGATTGAAGAGATATGAAACTAGTGGCAAACCGTGTAATGGCGGGGTGCACCAACTCTTTGTTGTTGGTGAATCTTCTCATCAAGCTAAGCACAGATATATGATTATATATAAATTTTGTAATGCTTTTGGATGGCTCAACAATATCTTTGACAAAAGAAATTTTCCCTATCTCCTGCAACATCAAATCAATACAATGTGCAACACAAGGTGTCCAAAATAAAGTAGGATGACTGTCCATAAGCATGCTGCCAGCAACAACATAATTTGTAGCATTGTCCGTTATGACTTGGACAACATTTTCTGCACTCACCTCCAAAATAAATACATCCAGCAAATTACATAAAGTTCTTGCGTCTTTGATTTGTGCAGATGCATCAACAGATTTGATAAAGATAGTCCCTTTAGGAAAACTAACCAAGAAGTTTATAAGGGTTCTCCCCTTTTGGTCAGTCCAACCATCTGACATCACAGTGCATCCTGTTTGTGCCCATGATCCCCTAAAATCCTCCATCTTTTGGTGCAGTCAAGCTTTTTATTTTGAAGAATCCAACCTCTCATGTCATGATAAGAAGAGATTTTGTACCCTGGGCCAACAATTGCAATAGAATCAACCGCAGGCTGGAAAAATGGATTATTCCTTACAATGCTGAAAGGAATATCCCTCCAAAGGAGAAATTTTGCCAGCAACTTGTCGACTTGTTTTTTTTCTCAGTTTTTTTTAGCATTGAACTAATAGATGGCTGTGAACCAGGTGTGGTTCGAGAAACAAAAAATGATGAGGCAACTACTGGGTTGGTTGATGCTGCAGTAGAACCACTGCCACTTCTTTGTTCATCTGACTTTTTTAGTTGCCTCTTCATTTCTACTTTGGCCTCTCTAGTGTGGTCTAAAGTTTCCAATGCTTTCATGGCTCTTCAGATGAGTTCAGGATTTGTCTCTGTGCAAGGCCCTACATCAAATCCAGGGATTTGTGCAAAGTGATACTTCAATCTGTACACCCCCCCGGACATATGGTGCCCACACAACTTGCAAGACAAGTTTATTCTATCATTCGGAGCATCACGTTCACCAAATTCCTAGAAAGGGTCCAATTTCCTTGGCATGTTTGATTTTGAACTTTGAAGTTGCAAACTTGAATGGTGTTTCTGTGAACCTATGGGAAAATAAGGATTAGAATTTAATATTTACAAGTTACAAACTTACAATTTAATATTTTACTATCTACATTGTACAAAAACTAAAAAAAATTACATACAATTTAAGAAACCCCATTCCGAATGTCAAAAACCCCATTCCAAACCCAACCAAAAAAACTAAAAAAAATTACATTGGACAAATGTCAAAAACCCCATTCCAAACCCAACCAAAAACATGGAAAAAAACAAAAACAAAGTTACAAAACAATGAAAACCCAAAACATTGGTGCCCATACCAGTTTTATGGAGATAATGTGTCTCCGCTTTAGCTCACTCTTCGATTTTCTCCTCCAGTTAGTTGATTTAGATCCAAAATCTCCAAGTCTCGAAGTCTCCAAACCCCAGCCCGCCTTTTGCTATTCAAATGACTAAAAAAAATTGGGGTTTTCCCTTTAAAACACGTGCTGCTCGACGGGCCCGTGATTTTTACCGAAAAAGTCGCGATTTTTTCAGAAAAATCGGCTATAGAAAAAATCACGATAAAACGATCTTATTGCGATTTTTTTCCCAATTAGTGCAACACTGGATAATAGATCAAGGGTTTGAGGATTTAAAATCGCCTCGATTTTCCTCCAGATAATATACCAGATCTGTAAAATTTTATCAGAGAAATCTCCAAACCAATTTAAATCCTCCTTTTTAGATCTGCAAAACAAAGGAAAATCCAAGAAAGTATATACAAAAATTTATAGATACAAGGTTTAGAAAATATTCTCAAAATATATATACAAAGTCTACAAAGGCTAAATCAATGGAATATGAGTCCAACTTGGTTACATGATTAGCAAATAATAGCTCTATATTACCAGATCTATCAATAATGCACAAATAAATTCAAATAGATAAGATAAATAATTTTTTATGGTGAGTAATAACCAAATTTTCTGCAAATCAAATTGTTAGATAAACTATGAAATTTAAGTAGATGGGCTCTTGAGTTTTCTTGACTTGAGAGTGGGTTGGTCTAGCCGAACACCTCCCCTCACTCCCAAGATCTGAATACCTAAAGTCTCTACACACTTAAAATCAAATTATTAGATCAATGAAGGCACAAATAACAAAATAACTTTCAAAATCTAGAGATACCTGCTAGAAAAATAAAATTAAAATGTTTCTCTAAAACCCATCTACTAATACAAGGTATACCTGTGTAAATAGTTGATCCAACAAATGGCTAAAGAAGTAATAATTTATAAAATTTATTCAGTAGAAAATTAAGCACATGATCCATAAAACATTACCACAAGAAAATTGAAGAGGAACACCATCAAGAGTAAACCCCAAAGACTTTTTGCTTTGTTGATTAAAAACGTATTATAACCAGCATACCTTGACTCAGAGCTTATTTTTAAAATTTTCAATCACAAATGAGGAGCAAATAGCTTCCTTACATAGAAAATAGAGAGATCTAGACCCCCCTCCAACTGGAAAACAACTAGGTCTAAGAAGTTGCACATTTTTTATTTGATCCTGGATAATAACATCTACTCAGTGCTTGATCCATGCCAAAAAATAAATCTTGTCCCTTGATCTTGATGAAGAAATTCGAATTCCATAAGAATTCCCTTTTTTCTTGGTCCAAAAAATATTATTTTGACCTTTTTCCTCAAAAAATATTATTCCTCGAAAAAGTCATTTTTCACTTAACCATCTTAGTCCATAAGCTCGTTTTTTGTTAAAAAATTGTTTTTTTCCTCGATAAAGAACCTTGGAAATTAGACTTCTTTTGGACCCACGAATTTCTTCAATCTTTGCTAGGTTCTTCCCAAAGGTACCTGTGGCTTTGCTAAAAGTTGTGGCCTGTCAGTGTATCTCCAGCTGATCACACTCCAATGGGATCATGCGATCAATGCAGTCAATCAATCCATCTCTAACCTCCCCACTCAAAGTTCCTGCTGCTAGAGCTTTATGATGATACCGCGGGTTCAATCCATAGCCTCATAAATGAAGCCCATAGCCAATCTTTCCCCATCCATCAACCGTAACAGATTAACCAGTGGCTCAACAACTTTCACAATCTCTGCTGCCTTTCTCCAAAATATTTCTTCATTAACTTTCTTTTTCAATTCTTTGCCTTCATGTTTTAGAGACCACTGGCTTTGATTCCATTCATCACTGGAAAATATCTTTTGCAAGTTTCTATGTTGTGAAAGCATAGATTGCAATGTCAAAAAATGAGTAGCAAATCTAGTGATGGCAAGCCTAATAATATCCCTGTCCCTTGTGTGTCTCCACATAAGGCTCAAAATCCATGAATGATTGTAGATAAATTTTGTTATGCTTTTGGTGTTTTTGACCCAATCTAATTTGCCAATATCTTCAAGCATGAGGTCTATGCAATGTGTAGCACATGGGGTCCAAAATATGGTTTTGTGTTTTTCCTCTAACAATTTACCAGCAAGAACATAGTTAGAGGCATTATCTGTGATGACTTGAACAACATTAGCCACCCCCACCTCCTCAACAACCTCATCCACTTGTTGAAACAACAATTGTCCATCTTTCACACTATCAGATGCATCAACTGATTTTAGAAACATGGTTCCCTGTGGGCAGAAGATAAGAAAGTTTATGATGGTACGGTTCCTTTGATCAGTCCATCCATTTGACATGACGGCACATCCTATTCTTGCCCATGAGTCCTTGAAATCTTTCAAATACTCATTAATGGAGGAAATTTGTTTCTGCAAACGATACCCTCTTATCTCATGCATAGTAGGGCCTTTGAAGCCTTTTCCAGCAGCATATATGGCATCAAACATAGGTTCATAATATGGTGAACAGGAAGCATTGAAGGGGATATCGACATCATACCACCATCTACATATGTAATCACAAGCAATCTCCCTCAATTCTTTCTTCCAATGGTCATCTAAAGTGGGTTGCAAAGTTCTACTAGCTTCAGGACCATGTGCATTTGATGGAGAGGAGGGTGTGACAGTGAAATAACTTTTGATATTCATATCACCCTTCTTTTTCTTTTTACCCTTACCCTTTTCTTGAATAGACTCCAAAGAGGGAGAAGGGGTTGGATGCATCAGTACAAGGGATAGAAGAAGAACCCTCAAAATCAAAATGGGGGTTGGTAGCCATCATTTTTTGTATACTCTTTTTCCTCCCAATTTCAACCTCTATTCTTTTTGCCTAGCCTTTTCTTCTTTAATCTTTTCAAAGCTATTTAACAAATCCTTCTTAATCTCCAAATTTCTGGTGATTCACATGGAGTAATTTGGCCTTTAATCCCTGCCAAGTGTTGTTTTAGCTTATTATTGCCCCCAGGACCACTGTTAATTTTTCTATGGCAAAATTTACAATGCATTTGACTATCAACCATTTCAACATATGCCCAAACAATATCTTTCACTTTAGGTGCCATTTTTCCACTTGGAAATCAAAGGAAAAAATCTGAAAATGAAAACAAAAAAAATAGCATGGCTTCAATGTTCATTTCTCTTACAAAAAAACACTCTTTTCAATTTCTAGATTTGCACAAAAAAATAAATAAGCAAAAACAAAGTTTTAGAAGTGAAAAAAAATGCCTCTAGGCTCAAATTGCATCCTCAAAGTTTCTCCAACAAACCAACTTCTCAATGTTGCTCCAATGGCTGCCCAAGGAGCTCCTCACTCCTGCTACAATGCTTGCGCAAGACTCTTCACTGCGGCTCTCAAAACAAACTCCACAACTCCTCACAAATTCACACTCAAATGCAATGAGATGACTGTGAGGAAATGAGAGGGGTTGGGTGGGTTTTATTGGGTTTAGGTGAGGGAAATAGACCCCAAAGAACCCAAAGGCACATTAGAATGGGCTTTGGTGTCCCAAAAATCCGAACTTTAAAAGCCGCTCTTACCGAGCCAGTCGGGTTGTTACCAAGCCGCCCAAGTCAGTATCCAACTCAGCCAACTCACTAAGAACCTGGCCGGTTGGTCCGAGTCACCCACCGTGTCGACCTGGTCAACCTCTAACCCGGTTTGAATCGGCTGAGTCGGAGTTGACTCGGTCATTTTTTAAAACATTGCTCCAAAGATGACTCATCATGCATGTCATACTACTCCTCTGTTTCGTGCTGCTCTAAGTCCTCTTCATGTTGGATCATTGCTAGTGGCTCATCCCTCAAGTCCCCTTGAGTTGTCTTCTCCTTGGCCTTCTTAACACATGGGATCAATCTGCTACTCATCAATTTCAGCCATCAGACGTGGATGCTGGTATGCAACCAACTCACAAAATAGAAGAAAAGATAGATCAATGCCTTCAAAATCAGCCTCTTCGAGAGGGCAACCTCCTTTACATTACACAAATGAACAATTCTTGGATGATACAAATGACAAAACCTCCTTTCTATATATAGGAGTCTCAGGGGTCACAATATAATCAAAGCCAACATAGCAATAATAATATAAGGACACAACAATAACAATAGTGGGCTTTTATGGGGCACAATAATAACAATATGGGGACAATAGGGGCACAACAATAACAATAAAGGTTACGATGACAATAGTAATGGGGGAATCACTAGTATTATAGGGACCTAATATGCCCCTCTCCTTCAAAAAAGTGTTGTCCTCAACGCTTGAGTAGTTCTGGATGCTTCTGTATAAAATTCTCACCCTTCCATATGGAATCTTCAACGAGTAAGTTCTTCCACTTGATGAGATACTCCGAAATTGATCAATTTTGTAGCTATTGAGTTCTTGTTTTTGTGACTACTTCAGGATCCAATATGATTTTTCTTTCCTCGTCAAGTTTTGGTAGTATTGTTTGAACTGGAAGTTTGTCACCTATAACCTTCTTTAAACATGAAACATGGAAAACTAGGTGCACTCAGGATGCTGCAGGAAGCTCCAATTTGTATGCCATAGTACTAATCTTTTGCAACACCTTGTACAGACCATAATACTTTGGTGATAATTTATTATCTTTCTTAGCTTGCTTGAGGGACATTTGTGTATATGGTTGTAGTTGTAGGAATACCCAGTCACCTACATCAAAACTTCTTTCGCTGCGATGTTGATCTGCTTGTTGTTTAATTCTATTTTACGCCAAAGTGAGGTTATCCTTTAAGAGTTGGAGAACTTCTTGTTGATGCTCGATGTGATCTTCCACTGCTTGAACCTTAGAATTTTCTCTTAAATATGATATGATGGATGGTGGATGATATCCATAAAGTGCCATAAATGGGGTCATTTTTGCTGCAGTATGGAAGGAAGTGTTATACCACCATTCAGCTTGAGGCAACCATTTGACCCATTGTGTCTGTTTATTAGATACAAAGCAACAAAGATATCCTTTCAAACATTTGTTTACTATCTCAGTTTGCCCATCAGATTGAGGATGATAAGATGAGCTATGAGCTAATTGAGTACCAAGGCAAGAAAATTATTCTGTCCAAAAATTTCCCATGAAAATGGGATCTCTGTCGTTTACAGTAATCTCTGGGTTTCCATGTAGCTTTTCAATTCTTTCCATAAATGCAGTAGAAACTGTACTGACTTTAAATGGATGCAATAGTACACAAAAGTGTGCATACTTGGTAATTCTGTCAACTACCACCATGATGACCCTCTTTCCTTCGGACGTGGGTAAATTTGTAATAAAATCCATTGAAACCTCCTCCCGACGTTGGCTTGGAATGGATAAAGGTTGTAATAGATCCGGGTTCTTAATTGTTTCAACTTTATTTTGTTGGCAAATCAAACATTCCGCCACAAACTTTTGAATATCTGATTTAAGGCCATCCCAAAAAAATTCCTTCTTAACCCTGTGGTATGTTTTTAAAAATCACAAGTGCTCTCCTAAGGGAGAGGTGTGCAATTCCATAAGAATGTTTTGTTTGATTTGAGAATTCTTACATAGGTATAAGCGATCTTTGTACCATAACGAATCATTTTTCCAGTTAAATGTATAAGATGTACTGGGATCTTGTTGTATCTTCTGAATGAGTGTCCACACTTCTTCGTCATTCTTCCATTCATCCCTTGCTTTGTTTATCCAATCTGGTTGGATAATAGAAATGGCGCAAACCAGTGCTTCCACATCCATCCTTTTTTGAGAGTGCATCTGCCGCAACATTTTGCTTCCCTTTTTTGTAGATGATTTCAAAGTCATAACCCAACATCTTTGTGACCCATTTTTGCTGCTCTTCTGAAGATAATCTTTCTTCTAAAAAGTATTTAAGACTATCATGATCCGTTTTTACCTTGAAGTGTCTTCCCATTAGGTAGGGTCGCATTTTCTTAAGTGCATGTAGTATTGCCAACATTTCCTTCTCATAAATAGTTTTATGTAAATACTTTCCTTTGATTGGACGACTTTCGAAAGCAATGGGTCCTTCTTCTTGCATTAAAACAACACCAATTCCATTTCCTGAGGACATTCCACAATAAAGGTTTTTGTGAAGTTCGGCGTAGCTAAGACCGGTGCTTGGCACATTGCCTCTTTAAGATGTTCAAAGGCCTTCGTTGCTTCTGGAGTCCATGAAAATGCATCTTTCTTCAATAATATTGTTAGAGGTGTTTCTATTCGCCCATAATTCTTCACAAATTTGCGATAATACCTTGTCAACCCGAGAAATCCTCGCAGATGCTTTATGGGTGTGGGGATTTTCCATTCCTTAATGGCATGAATTTGGCTAGGGTTTACCTTCACACCTTCATGAGATACAATATGACCCATATATTCCACCTCTTGTACTCCAAAGAAACATTTGGAGGTTTTTGCATATAATTGTTTCTCCTCCAATAGTTTAAGCACTTTGTCAACATGTTGAACATGATCCTTACAAGAGTTGCTATAGATTAGTATATTATCAAAAAACACTAACACAAATTTTCAAAGGGTGGGTTTGAAAATGGAATTTATCAAACCAAAAATCCATAATTCATAATGACCCTCACGAGTTATAAATGCTATTTTTGGAATGTATTCAGTGTTCATTCTGATTTGATGATATCTTGAACGAAGATCCAACTTGGTGAAGTAAATTGATCCATGCAATTCATCCAATAATTCATTAATGACAGGAATGGGAAATTTATCTTTTATAGTGAGCTTGTTGAGCTCCCTATAATCCAGACACATGCGCCATGACCCATCCTTCTTGTGCACCAATACTACTGATGCAGAGAAAGAAATTTGACTAGGTTGAATTATACCAACTTCTAGCATTTCTGCAAACATACGTTCAATTTCACTCTTTTGGGCATAGGGATATCTGTAAGGCCTGATGTTTGGAGGAACACTTGCTGGAATCAAATGAATAGCATGATCATGATCACGAATAGATGGGAGGCCTTTGGGAGTGTCAAATACCTTGGAATGATTGTTCAGGACTTTTTGGAGATTTGGAGAAATAGATGATTTCGATGTGGGAACCTCTAGCGAACCTAATTGTGCAATTACGCCTCGTTGTTCTTACTTTAGAAGCTTTGTCATTTCGTTCGAGTTAATTATCTTTCCTAGTTTCCATGTGTCACCCCTTAATTCAACTTCCTTTCCTTCCGAAGGAAATGTCATGAAAAATTCTTGAAAATTAAAAACTATTGTACCCAAAGATTGTAGCCATTTGACTCCTAGTACAACATCAACACCACCCATTGGAATGGAAAACATTGGACTATTTAATACATATTCTCCCATGGATAGCTTGATATTATGGCACTTTCCCGAGCAATTTATGGTTCCTCCACTTGCAACCATCACTTGACACTCTGGTGCTGGATATAGGAAGCAATTCAATTCTTTGACTATCTTACAATTAATAAAATTATGGGTACTTCCTGAATCAATCAACACTATTACCTTTTTCTTCTTGATATGTCCTTTTATCTTGATAGTTTGAGGAGTGGTAATTCCGGCCAATGCATTACAAGATATGGTTGGATTTATTTCTTCTTTCTCTAGGGTTTGTTCCTGGTGTATATCCTCTTCTTTTGATGTTTCTTGTTCCTTTTCTTCCTCCTCTTCACAATCTATGTAAAATAATTTCTTCTCAGCACACTAATGACCTTTAGTGTATTTGCTATCACAACTGTAACAAAGCGCTTTTGCTTTTTTTTCTTCCAATTGTTGTGGTGTCAACCTTGTAGGTTGTGGAAGGCTAGGGGCAGTTCCCAAAGTCGAATCTCATGTTGGATGTTATCCTTTAAAGTCCCTATGAAGACATCAATCTTATGTTCCTCTGGAATATCTTTTACCCATATATTCAATTTTTGGAAGTCCTCAATGTGCTCCATCATTGAACCCTTTTGTTTGAGATTTATCAATTGGCTAAAAAAAGTGTTGCTTTTTGTATCCTCATAATGTGCTATCATTTATTACTTAAAAATTGCCCAAGTGACAATTTGTTTACGAGAGCAAAGCCATCGATACCATACAAACTGATTTGGTTCCAAATATAATGTTGCAATGCGTACCTTTTGTGTGTTTTTCACATTATGGAGATCGAAATATTGTTCCATCTGTAGTATCCATGTTACGGGATCTTTGCCATCAAACTTCCTCATATCGAACTTTGTAACATGGTGGGTCTTCAATCCAACGCGAGAGTCTATAAATCATGATTAACATTTCTTTTGTTCTCCTCATGAGTTTCCTTTACTACCCTTTCGCCATTAGTAAACATTTCTTGTAGCAATTTTTTCAAATCTTCCATGTTTCCTTTAAGTTTTTCTTCTATACCATCCATCTTAGCTTCCATGTCTGTCTTCAAATCTTCCATGTTGTCTTTAAGTTTTTCTTCTATACCATTCATCTTAGCTTCCACGTCTTTCTTTAAACCATCCATCTTAGCTTCCACGCCATCCATCTTAGCATCCACGCCTTTCTTTAAACTATCCATTTTAGCTTCTGTTATTTTTTGTAAGAGTGAATTTTGTTGCACTTGGTCTCGTAATTTTGATATATCATGTTGTATTTCTTCTTCTTCTTCATGAGTCATGCTAGATCTTTCAGGTTGTTTACTAGGTGTTTCCATCTTCTTTTTTCAGGGCATCAATTAATGATAATAATGCTTCACTAACCCCGCAAGTCTGATCAAGATTGGATTCTCCAAGGAAGAGTTATGCCAAATCTTCCATGATGACTTGATTATAGACCGGTTCAGTAGAGTGAACTTGTACGAAGTGCCACGTGTCACTATTTCGACCTTAGGACGTGAAACCGATAAACAAAAATCTACAAACTGTCCTCTTTCTGTAACTTCTTACGAAATTTCAATGTGATGCTTAGAAAGAAAGTTTTGATGATTTTCCCCAGGTACCAAAACCCTAACATCCTTGGATCATATCTCTGAAAATATAGCGAGACAAGATTTGAAATTTGGACCAGAGGTTCAGAGAGATTTCAGCTCAAATGGGTTTTTTTAGCTTCTGAAACAACACAAAAAGAAAGTTATAGCGAAAATGCCACGATGACTTGTTTGGAGCAGCGAAACCCTAGAATCCAAAGCTCTGATACCAAATGTTATGCAACCAGTTCACAAAATAGAAGAAAAGATAGATCAACGCCTTCAAAATTAGCCTCTTCGAGGGGGCAACCTCCTTTAAATTACACAAATGAACAATTCTTGGATGATACAAATGATAACCTCTTTTCTATATATAGGAGTCTAAGGGGTCACAATATAATCAAAAGCCGACATAACAATAATAATATAAGGGCACAACAATAACAATAGTGGGTTTCTATGGGGCACAATAATAACAATATGGGGACAATAGGGGCACAACAATAACAATAAGGGCTACAATGACAATAGTAATGGGGAAATCACTAGTATTATAGGGACCTAACAAATGCATAGCTGGACTGCTGTCAATGTCTCTACATGATTGTTCGTACTTTGTAGTACATCAACCCATCTCACTCTCATCAGAAAGATCAGAAGGAATCTCCTCTTCTTCTACACCTGTTATCTCCATTGTTTTACTCAAACATGAGTGACTAGGCTCCCAAGGCCCCTTACTGCTAAAGCAAATATTTTTCGTCTTTAATTCGTTCTTGCTTCCTGTTGGAACGTTTGCATCCTTGACTTCATAGACTAGCATCCTCATTAGTTCCTCCTTGATCAACTGCCTTTTGAACAGTCTCATATTCTGCCCAACCAATCTTTCTGCTAGTTCGTAAGCAACAGGTGAGACGATCTATTCCTTCCTCCAAATGGCCAACAATCTGGATCGCAACTGCTTGCCAATGGCATCGCGGTTTCCCATAACTGAAGACAAAATAGTCTGCATGCTTGTTTTGACATTGTCAGGACGATGTTCCTCAATGTGAAGAAGCATTGAAACATTTGAAGAATCAAATCATTGCATTCTAGATCAAGCATGATATCATATGATCCGTCTCTGACCATGACTTCTAAAATCTTGAGTCTCTTTCCAAAAGTAAGACCCACAGTATTATCCAACTCTTGAAAGGCCTCTACTATCAGTTGGAAAACTTCCCTCATAGTGTCATCATTGTAAGGATGTATAAGTGAATTTATCCTTGTGATCTCACTAAGACAAGAGACAACTATAGGTTATACCCGTTCATAGAGGTGCTCCAAGAACTTCTGCTATATCAGGGCAAGCATGGATGGTTTTATGGCCCAATTTAGACTCCTCCAATTGATTGGTTCACCTCGGAAGGAAGTGAGCCTAATTTCTCCAATTTACGAAGAGCTTTTTTCTGTGACCTTCATAAGCTTCAAGACTGACCCAGGTGCAAAGAGCAGATTTTCTATCTCCTGTTCCTTCTGCAGATCCCTTGGCTGCTCTTGTTGAAGAATAGCATGGACTCCTTTTGAGAAACGTCTGTTATTCTGCCTTTTTCTTTGGTCTATTGCAGTGTGCTGATGTACTGTTCTGTTGATTTATGAGGCATTTTAAAAACTCCATTTTTACTATATTACTACCACTTAATGTGTAACGGAATCTCTCTTAGTGCTTCACAATACAAGGTTCATGCTTGAAATGACAACATTGGCAATGATATCTTTGCAATGCCTCAACCCACATGGCCAAGGCTAATGACAATACTATGATAAATACATGCTCAACAATGTGAAGCACAAGACAATAATATAAAGGCCATGACAATACTCAACAAAATATGCACTCAAATATAAACCAACAGTTTACTGTTAAACCCTTATAACAACAACAAAATGCTCTTGATAAACTCATCTCTTATAAGAAAGACTAGAATTTGATCACATACTGTTAATTTTAGGTATGTTCTATGCTAGAGCAATTTATTTCAATTTTCACAACTAGCTCAATATCTTTTCCAGATTAGCAATCACATCAGCATTAAAGTAAACTGCAGATAGAACATAAATATAAATTGCAAAAAAGCGAAGACAAGAGGACACAAGATGTGGCTCTAGCCAGGGACAAACCCCAATGTGGGGAAACCCTTGATCAATTCTTCTTATATGTTCTTCAATAGTTTAGCGGAGAGAGATAGTACATATACATCAGAAGTCAAGACTTTGACTTGACAAGGTAAGAGATCAGACATCAGAGATCTTCACCATGAAGATAACACAATGCAACAGATGATAGGCCTAGAGCAGCTCAACCAATTGCCCAGAACTAAAGCTTTCCTTCTATAATTCTCTTCCTCCTTTGCTGCTTCACTGATCATGTTAAGTTTGCCCATCTGGCAACTTGTGTAAGTTGAAAGGGCTGAAGCATTTCATAGCAGACCTGGACACTGAATAGAGCACAAACACTGTGAGCTACAACATTCTAAATCAACCCCACAGTCCATCTATTGACTGCATCTTGCTTGCACATATTTGCTCCAACGATACCTTGCCTTATAGGGTCTGAACACAGCACTTAAGGAGGCCTCCAACTGTTGGCTATGGCCTACGGCCTAGTCCAGCAGTTGACTGTAACCTTGTCCCTTTATACAGTGATCCAATTAGCCTTCAAGCAGTAGCCTCATAGTTCCTCCTCATTGGATACTTTTGCCTAGCATATCATATCCAAACATGGCCCTGCTGTCACCTACAACAACAACAACTAGGTGACTATGTAAGGCTTCTTTCTGGACAACAACCAATTGCTAATATTTTCTATGACCATCCTCCTAAAGCTGCGGATCATCCTCTAGTTGTGAAACAACAAGTCAAGGCTTCCTAGAACAGTGATCCTCAATTGCGGATTGAGGCCTGTAATGATAACGTATTTTAGGACACCTTATTACATTGAACAAGGGCTTCTTTATCACCCTTCACTGCATATTAAGGTCACCTTTTTCTTGACAACGTTTAGGGCTTATGATTGTGCTTTGAAACAACAGTTAGGGCATTTGCCTTTAGCCCTGCGTTTAGATTTCTTCCTAACTGTTTGAGGGCTTCCTTATGACAGCGTAATACATCTCCCTTTTACCTGTGGCCAAATCTCCTTGCTACACTTCCAGCGTATAGGACTCTTCTCCTAGAGTCTTCATTATGACAGCGTATTAGAACCTTTAATGATTGCGGATTGGGAGCTCCATAGACACCAGATCAAGGTTCTCTTCTTGTTGCGTTTGAGGGTCTCTTGAGACAACAAATTAGGGTCCCTTCATGACCTGTGGCTAGGGAATTTGGGACAACATATGAGGGTTTTACGTTCAGCTGTGTGAAGGCCTCTTTGACTGCGGCTAGGGCTCCCTTTAGGATTCCTTAGATTTGTGTTGAAGCTCCCTTAGACTAGGGAGGCTTTCCTTGGCTGCGTTGAGGGCATACACTTCACTGCCCTTCTTGACTGCGGCTAGGGCACATCTAAGACTTCTCCATTAGGGCTGCGTAGAAGGCCTCCTCTAGACCTCCCCTTCTACCAAAAACCCAAACAAGTGGAGAGTGAGATCATAAGAGATGAGTGTTAAATGACTTGAAGTCCACTTCTATTTATACTAAAACGTTTAGCACAAGTGGGCTTTATTTGGTTGTTGGCCAACCTTGACGAATTGTCCCATAACACTAATAAATTCATATCTCCATGAATACTTATCAGAATCGGATGATCTTTAGATCAATCCTACACCTCTCGATGAGAGGGATCCAAGAAAAATATCAACGGTCATTAATAAGATGACCACATGGAGTTTGGCCCTAGTTGCCAATTTCAACATATACCAATTTCAATTGGCGAACCTGAATACTTCTTTGGCAAATGGCTAGAGCAACTTGGCATGTGAAGAAGAAGATCTCGACCCCCCATGGAACTTGTCTTTGGCATTCTACTGAAATGTACTATTGCTAAAATATGCTTAGAAATTTAAATTTTTCTTTGACGAATTTCATCAAACATTTCATTAACAAACATTTCTTCGAATATTTTAGGAGCGAGGTAATAAACACTGATAGATTATATATTTCTAGGGCATAATCATAGATCTTATTGACTTGATGGAAAAATACACGCATCAAATTGTGAACCTGAAATTCTTCTTTGGCATGGAAAATGTCCTTCGGAAACTGAATATTACCTTAGCGGTACAACCTTTGCTACAACGAAACTAGACAATGATCTGGACCACAAAATAGTAGCAGACTCGTCCTCCTTGACAGTATACTTGCATCTCAGCAAAGTGGGATAACTCTGCCATTTTGGAACAATAAATTTGGCCTTCCTGTGGCAATAGCCTAGACTGGTTTTCTTGCACCGAGATTTGGCTCCTTCAAATTGGGAAAACTCGGCCTCCAATTAGTATTGATTTCCTCATTGAATTTTGGCCCAACATAGAGGCATCTCGGCCCTTAGGATACTGATGATGAATAACAAATCTTAACTATAATGTACCTTGCTAGAGTAGGCCAAAATCAAAAATTTCTTTGACACATTTCATCAAACATCTTGCAAACTATCATTTCTTTGAACCCTTTGCGAACAAGCATTAACATTGATAGTGGAAATAGACATTCAGGGGCACAAACAAAATTTTACTAACTTGGTTGACGAGTACAAATGCAATATATCAGATCAATTGAAAACTAAAGATCTGCCCAACAATATTGCCCTCTGCTATAGTAAACTCGATTGGGCAACATAGTCCATTTGGAGGAATGATTGGGATTTCTGACAACGACAACTTGATCTCCTCTGATAATGAAATTTCTCCACTGGAAACTCAGGTAGCTCGTCCCAACTGAGTGATTAATTCGGCCTACATGTAGTAATGGATAATGGCTGATTTGACACAGGAAATTTGACCCCCTCTATACCATGAATTCGACCCTCGTAATGGAGTGTGTTGTCGCACAAATTGTCCAGGCAGCGCGACAATGCTTAGACCGGGGGCTGTCACTCTAATACCTGATATCTCCATTTAAGCCGTCTCCCAATAGCAGGCTAAGGGGTGTAGACCCTATGAGATAAATGAAGACCAACTGGGAATCAGTTGGCTTGGGAGACACAACAGGGGAAAACCAACACTTGATCGATTTTAGAATTTGATTAGATCTTTAAATGCTTAAGACCAATGCCTTTTGGAGTGAATGAAAACCAAGTAATTAATTAGTCGTTGCTGCTGATGAAGTAATTTAACGATTGCTTGAAAATATTTACAAAATATCAAACATGTAACGAGCATTATATAATCCAAGCATTGATTAATTTTACCAGATGCAAGATATTCAAAAGATGCACAAAGTTCTAGCAATTAAATTTCAAAAGATCAAATACTTCAAGCAACCACGAAATTTAAATGCTAACCAGTTCATAAAAATGATTCATCACTTTCAGATAGCTAATTTTCAGATAAAACTTAAGCACATTTGACTATATAAAAATGACAAATATTAATCCCACAACAAAAAGAAAAAGACATTAAAAGGAATTGCCAATTTTTAATTAGTCTTTTTCAAATTTTTGTTAATTTATATATTATATATATATATATAATATAAACTAAATTAAAATAAAACAAGACTAAATAAAAACCTAAGGATTAAATATTTTAATGCTTTTGAGATTTTAATTTTTTTATACTTTTGATATTATTTTTTAAAATCAAATTTGAACAAATAAACTAAACTTAAATAATACTAAAATCAAACAAAAAAAAAATAAAAAATAAAAAAAATGAAACCAAACATTAAAATCTAAAACTTAAACCTTTATGATTTTATATATATTATTTTAATTTTAGTTATTTTTAATGAATAAGCAAAGCTAAACCTAAAAATAAAACTAGAACTTAAGCTAAATAAAATCAAAAGTAAATAAATAAAACTCTAATTCTAAAACTATATAACAAATCGAATTTTTATTTATTTTTATATATTAACATACTTTATAAAAAAAGAACATACGCTAAACTAAAAAAAAATTGAATGAAAACTAACAAAGAAATAACGCATATAAAAAAAATAAAATCAAAATGTGCGTTTGCAGATGAGAGAGGCGGTGAACGCATCATGATAGAGGAAGGGATGCAACTTCGAGGAAGGGGTGAAGAGTGACGGCAGGCAGAGGAGGCTGTGTGGATGAGCAGACAACGATTGAGAAGGGGGATGAGTTGAAGGGATGGTGGGCTCGATGACAGAAGAAAATGTACAGCAGCGATGAGGAGCGGACAGTGTGGGGAGCTGGGTTTGGCAACGACGACTTGGATGGTATGGCTATCGGATGGGCAACGGACGCGTGAGGGAGTAGTAGCTGAAATGGATGTGGATTTTGATTGATAACACACAGGTTTAGGAGCCACGACGAAATGGGAAGGAGCGTAGATCTGGAAATGGCGTGGGGCAGAAAGGATGCCTGCGTGGAAGGGAGCTGAGATTTCTGGATGAGGAAGAGAGGGAAGACTTGGTAGCGTAGAGGATTTTTGAAGGCAAGAAAAACTGTAATTTCCTTGCAAGTGGATGCTAGGCGGCGAATAGAGGCTGCGGGTGTTGGAGAGGGATCGAAAGATGATGAGGAAATCTACGTGGAAGGGAAAAAATGCGTGGATGGGCAAGCGAGGAATGACAACTACGATGGAGCTGGACAACACTGCGTGAGCGGTAAATGAGAGTGAAGGCATCACTGGGGTGTGACGGCTGCGCAGGGAGATTGAGACTGAAGCATGAAATGGATGGAGAGTTTGTTGCATGCCCAGGGCAGTGTAACCCTTAAAAAAAAAATTCGAAATTTATCTGAAACCCCAAGCAACAACAGAAAAATGACAAAATTCTCTAGAAAACTTAATAAAAATTTTAAATTTTGTGAACCCTTATAAAAATTTTCCGGATTTTCAAACCCTTGAACAACAGAAACATACACATGCAAAAAATTGGTTTTGAAGCAAATGTTCCTTCTAGAGCTGATCCTGAGGCCAGATCTTACCCTCTAGGGCCTAGATCTGGCTTCAGACAAAATGTTTTCTTCCGATTTGCAACCTGCAATAACACAAAAAAACGAACACCCAGAAATAAAATGTGCAAGAAACAAAACTAAAAAACGCTAAAATCAGCTAAATAATTATAGTATTCATAGTTTAGAGGCTCTGAATAGCCAAATTTGTTAGTATGCCACATAAATATTTTCAGAATTTAGATTTAACGTGAGATGCTTCAGAAAACCCTTCATGCATTCACAAGAAAAATTCAAATGATAAGCCCGGGATCAAAATTGGCTGGGCTCTTCAGAAAATGCAATTCGGGAGTTGGTTGGTTTAGCCGAGAACTTCCCCGAACGCCCAGTAATCTAAAAAAAAAGGATTTCCTGCACAACTTAATTCAACCATTAACAAAGAGGGAGAAAACGATACTAAAATCCATATCTAATGGAGATACCTGCCATCATATTTAGAAATTTAACTACCATTCAAACCCTAGCGATTAAACAAGATACCTGTGTTTAAAATCACTCTTCATAAAGCTATCATCAATGGCTGAAATTAAAAATCATGCACAGAAATAAAACATCTTACAACATTTGCGGAAGAGTAACACCAGCAAGATTTCAACCCCAAAGTTTTTCTTTATTGGACAAAAAAATGACTACAAGAGAGCTTTCTTTAGCACAAGACTCACATATCGAATGATCTCAAATGACTCGTGACACCCTATTTAAAGGAAAATTTCCCAATGGCTAGTTCGAGTGATCCATGTCAAAGTGATCTCGACCGTCGAGGAAGATCAAAATCTCTTTTAATCTCATCCGTCGAAATTTTAAATGCATTTTAATATATTAAAAATTAAATTTTTGCATTTATTTCCTCAAAACTTTGACTTATTATTATTTTATTTTATTTTTCAAATTTTATTTATATTATTTATTTATTTATTTTATTTAATTATTTTTTAATTTTATATTTTTTAATTTTTATTGGACCCTCGAACTTAGCCTTTGGAAAAATCACCTAGAACCTAGGACTTATAAGGGGATAAAACATTTTTTAACCCTCAAGACACCTTACATCATGACTTTTACAATTTTACATCTCAAGGGGGAAAACCCATTTGACATAGACCCTCATAGACTACCCAGTTCTGCAACACAATCTAATCTAGCAGATCAAGTAATTTGTAATTATTTGCAAATTACTTTTACATAGACTCGGAGCACATTAGGATTCACCTAAGATTCTAATGACAAAATCCATTCCGGCTTTGGGGTTAGGCTAAAGGAAAACTCTGCCGATCATGGATCGGTGAAACAAAAAACCTTCCGAAACGTAGATCATCACTAGAAGATTAGGCTTACTTAGGCAAATACATACATGACACAGATCTGCTAAGATTATTTACAATTTACACATGCAGACTGGGTTTACAACATAACATGACCGAGCTAATGATGGCAGTCGAATGGCACGGACATATCGATCAAGCGCTATCCCTTTTGTGAAAAAGGGGGGGGGGTACTGCTATGGGTAGTTGACACGTAGTGGTCAACAGAGTGAATCTAGTCCTCTAGCAAATAGATGTCATCAAGGAATTTAGCCTTCTGCAAAGAATTAGGGCTTGCCAAGGATCTCCCTTAGCAATTTATCTCGGCCTCCTTAATGGAAGAATTCGACCCTCCTGAAGAACAATGAATCAGACCACAAGAAGAATAATGTGACCCCACGAAGGAGGGTCTCATCCTCTAATACAATTCGATCCTTGAAGATAATTTCGGCTTTCTTTTTGGCTATTCAATTTGGCCTCTTTAGGAACATTGATTTGGCCCTCAAGAAAACGAAGGCTGATGCAATAATGCTTGCACATAAATCGACCCTCAAGGAGATATGATCTCGGCCCTATAGAGAATGAAAGGATTGTAAATTTGGCATCCTTTTTGGAAAGTGACATTTTGGTCACTTGGAGATACAAACTCGGTCCTTGAAGACAAGAATTTCAAGCTTCTCCTCTAGCAATTCAACCGCTACTGATTATGACATTTCAGAGTTTGTTTCCTTTAACAATTGAATCAAGCCTCAATATCTCAATGAGTTCAGCCTCCTTTAATTCGACTCCCCCTTTTGAAGTACTCGACCTCCCTTAAAATTAATTTGGTCATAAGAAGGGTTTGGCCTTGTTATCGCTCAATCTAGCAGGGGTCCTAGGAGGGTTTCCAAAGGGGCAACTACTAGACCAAGTGGAAACAATGGGAGTAGGACCCACTGTCACCTCAGTTGATGTCCCCTGCTCTTTACAGACTTTCACCGATGGGAGGAGTCCCGGTATAAGGAAATCACAAGGAAGGATAAGTCAATGATAGGATATATAGTAATTTCTAAGGCCCATTCACAGGGGAGATTCAAATAATAGGATTTGCTTGCTTTAGAAGAAAAGTGTGGGGCTTTCTAAGAAAGGCTCAAGGGAGGATTAGACGTAGGTAATGATGGATCAATATGATGGTTATGTCTAGACCAAACCTTCCTAAGGAAAGGAGAATGATCTCTATTGTAGCTTTGTAAGATATCTTGTCATATAAGGAATGGGACCACAAAGAGAGTAAGGATACCCAAACAAGACCTAGGGTTTAGGATGCTCTTCAATCAAATGCCAAGGTCAAGTAAGGGCAAGAAAAGGGATCAATAATTGGTGAACTTCCTTTGAGTTTTCAAGCACAATATGCCCCTTGAGATGCTGCTAACCTAAGTAGACCTAGACCAAAACAATTTGGGAGGTAGGGCTTGGCGTTTCTCACAAACCCACTGTGGGATTGGCTTCAAATTTGGAGGGCCAGTAGGAGACACCCGAACACAGTTTCCCACCAACTCTCTCTGCAAACTGATGGCTCAAATGGAATTCGTTGGATGCCCTGGCTAGGCCTTCTAGGGTTAGGGCAGAAAATTTGCAGAAAGGAGAAGAATTTAGGGTGATCACCAGGGATTAAGACTAGTGCCTAGCCAATTGTGGAGAATGGAGTCATGTGAATTTGATTTAAGATTTTCGCTCTACCAAGGACCCTTATTGCAACTTCGAATGTCGTAGAGTAGCAACTAGAAGGTTACAACAAGGATTTATCCTTTGATATGCAAATTTAATGGAGTTTCAGGGCCAAAGTTTCGCAACCCACCCCTAGGAACATTGACTTCTTATTGCCAAGACGAGTAACATACGCAACGAGCCAAGATCACAATTGTTTCATGAATTCACATTAAATTAGGGCACAATTAAAATCCAGACATAGCGTTTCATACATTAGACATTAAGCATAAAAAATTTCACATGAAATAACACTTACATGACAAAAAAATTATAACCATCCATTAGAATTGCAAAAATGAAGCTCCAAGACAAGATAACAATTATCCAAACATCAAAATGCATCAAATAATCTCCAATTTGTCCAACAATAGCAGGTTTGAGTTCTTTTCTCCAAAGAGATACAACTCCAAGTGATGATGAGAGGTGAAATGATCCTCTCTTATATTTATATACTCTAAGAAGTTCAAATGGCTAAATTAGGCCTAATGATGCCCCTAATAGTAAAATAATGAGCTAAATAACATAATTTTGGTGACAAGCCAACCAAATAGCTCTAAAATAAGAATAATTACCCTCTCGAGTGGGCATAAATGATAAACAAGTAGCTAGGAGGGTTGTTGGAACGCCAAATGAAGTCCAACATGTGTTGAAATGAATAGAAGGGCTCCCAAAATAGTGATGAAGGGGATTTCCCTTTAATCTCCAAGCAATTGACCTGTGGTGCCCCCAAGTGTCTGCGAGGACACAAAATCATCCTCATGGGTCTCCAATTGAATCGAACAAGCATGTATCCCATCTGCAAGGGCTAGAACAATGATGCAACCCTCCCTTTGTCTCCCATGGTAAGACACACCGCCATCTGGGCCCTGGAACAATTGCTAAGTGTGTAGTTGGTTGGGCAAGGTGGTCCAGGTACATCATCATCATCAAATAAGTGGGACACGAGCAAGTAATGAATGGTGCTGAAGGATCCCATGGCATGGCTATTTGTTCTCTACTATAGTGGAGGCCAATGGCTTTCAACACACAACCTACAAATGCCAATATGACCCTCTGGAGGGCTTGGACCCTGTATAGGGAGACCAAACCCCAAGATGAAGACCCATCTGCAATCCCGTATAAGATCCAATGCGTCTCCTCACCTTCCAATACAAAAAATCATTAGTGTAGTTGAGCAAATGAGCTTACAAATCATGAAACCAAGTGGGCACTTCATAGTGGCATGCCCTTCCATAATGGGCTTTAGAGTGTACAAGTGTCTCCAAGTTCAAGGAGGAGGTTAATCAAGGACCCTATTAGGTGGTTTCAACCTCTAAGGGAGTGATAGGTCCATGCTACATCCGTTATGTGATATATTGATGGAACAAAGTGGGGCATTAGGGGAAGGCTCCAAGATACAGACCATGGTACAAGGCTAACTATGATGAGGAAAGCCCACACCTGGGTGTATAGACGTAGGAGGGAGTAATCGTGGTACATGAGTTACCCCGACCTTTGTTTTTCCACACTTCATCATATGCCTTTTTCCTTTTATTGATTTTTTATTTATAAATGGTATAGCAATGAATATTCCCTTTAAGGTTGGACAACTCATTGCCTACTAGGGGTTGGGATAATCATGGGTTCCTTAGTGATGTAGGGGGCCAATAAAGGGTCCCTAGGAACCGGAGTGGTGGCCATGATGATACGGGTAGAGCTCATGTTGGCTTTTTCCCACGTGCTAAATTTGTATGTCCCGACCATCTTTTGCATTTTGTGGTACATTTCTTGTTGAGAGTGGTCAAATTATGTTTTTTACTTTCTTTTTAGTTGCATCAACCCTCGGGGGCATTGTTCCAAGCAATGTTGCAGGGGAGCGCCCCCTCCCCGAATCCGCTCCCAGTCTGCGCTCTCGGTAGGGGCGGATCGGGAGTGCGCTGTTGATAAAAAAATTTGCGCTCCCTGCCAAAACAAGGAGCGACTTCGGGAGCGTTGCTCCCGTTGCTCCGGGAGCGAAAAATAAAGCCCGGGAGCGATCGCTCTTGAGCTTTATTTTTCGCTCCCAGAGTGATGCGCGCTGTCGCCGGGAGCGAAAGTCGCGAAAAAAAAATTTGTTTTAATTTTTTTTTTGGTTTTATAGGGGCTTGGAGGGCATTTTTATGTCATTGTGACTTGAAAGAGTTGGAGGAGAGCCAAGGAGATTGTGCAAAGGAGCGAGGAGGAGCGAGGAGCGAGCACCGAGGAGTAAGGAGCAAGCTTGCAAGGAGGTTAGTAACTTAGTAATTTAGTAGGTTAGTAAAGTTATAACTTATTTCTAGATTCTAGAATGATGAATGATGAATCTAAATAAATAAAATTAATAAATAGTAAATAGTAAAACTAAATACATTTTTAATTTTCTCATTACCATTCCCATTAAATTTTGCAGATTCAAAACTACAAATTTCAAACATCATGGACCTGGCTATATTTCTTGGCATTTTCTTCTTCTTGGTCCATTTTCTGGTTATTATGGTGCTGGAGAGTAGGAAAAGGAGGGGTCAAAATGAAGAGGGGGATGAAGAAGGGGGACAAAGTGGATTTGATGAAAACCGCGGTGAGGAGGAGCTGGAGGAGGGTGAACATGAGTCTCAAAAAACTAAACAAGACCAAATCACATTGTGGAAATATGTTAACAGGCCTGAAGCAGGGAAAGGGGGTGGAACCACTAAATTTCATTGCCCCCATTGCAACAATAATTATACAGGTTCATACACCCCTGCTAGAAAACACCTCTGCGGGAAAAGGCCATGGGATGGAGATAAACAAATAGGAATCAAAACTTGTGCAGCTGTGTCAGCAGCAGATAGAGCCAAATACATAAGGGAAGAGGAGGAAGCCCAATACAAATCTAAAAAATCAAGGGGTTTCTTTGAACCAAGCTCACAATCAGAAGCACAAAGAACTCCTTCAACATCCTCCCAAGGCAGTGGATATGGAGGCATACGGTCACCAGCTTTAAGGCATAGAACCATATCAGATTTCCTTTATGAGGGGTGTAGGAATGATGTGGATTCAAAAGTTTACAGGTTTCTCTATCCATGTGGGATACCATTCAATGTTCTTCGCTCACGTTATTGGCACGAAATGGTTTCTGCCATAAATGATGCCCCTAAAGGATACAAGAGCTCTGGGTATGACAAGGCAAGAACCGTTGGACTTGATCATGAAAAAGCAAAAATATCACTTTCTTTGAATAGAATGACAAGTTCTTGGACTAACCATGGGGTGTCCATTGTATCTGATGGATGGACAAATGTAAAAGGCAAGCCATTGATAAGTGT
>APFE031358350.1:197929-226523 GCA_000404065.3 Pinus taeda
ATATCTAATTCATCATTCTACATGTTTTTGTTGACATATATGTATCAAAATATAAAAAATATATATATTTTCAAAAATCTCTTCGGGAATCGCTCCCAAACCGGGAGCTTCTGAAAATGTCGCTCCTGCACCCGTTTTCGCTCCCGCCACCACTCCCAAGTAACATTGGTTCGAAGTCTGACCCAAAGTGTGGACAAAGGGAGGGGGAAGGTTAACTACTTGTGGATTCAATGGACAAATGTGTGCCTAGATGGGAAATATGTGGAAAGGGGTTATAATGAGCAGAGGGGAAGTGATGTATGTGGTGTCGGGAAATGGGACCATGCAATCAAAATGAAAGTTTCCCATGTAGTGCCACTCCTAAAGCTAGCAGCCAATAGAGGAGATCCCAAGAGACTAAGATACAAGACTAACCACCAAGTTGGACAAGGGGACAAGAGTATAGACCAAGCCCATTCTTTTCACCGAACCCCCCCAGTAATCCATGTCCAAAAGTGTCCATGATAAACAAGCAAAAATACACAATTACATAATGAAAAGCCATACCTTCGGGGTTGGAAAGACCACCTTCAAACATAAGATCATAATAGATGGGTTAGGGCACATAATGGCTGGATCAGGTTACGAAGAAATGTGGCACGTTGAGCTATCTGGTGGTTGCAAGGCGCTGTTGGCTGTTGGCTGAAGACAATCTAGGAGAAGAATTTCTCCTATGGGTGTCACCCTCAGGTGGTGGGTAACAAGCCCTCCAACTAATCCAACCTCCATGAAAGTAAACTTAGCCTGAGATTAATTCGACCACAACCAATAGAAATTGGCCTCTAGCCTCCACGAAAGTAAAACTCGACTTCCAAAGATTAATTCGACGACATGAATAATTCAGTTTCTTTGGCAAGATAACCTTGGCCTCATGGAATGCACTCAGCCTTAACAAATAATTTAGCCTGGATTTGGCCTCAGAAAGATGACTCAACCCTCAACAAGGAATTTGATCCAATAGTGAGATTTGGCCCCGTGGATAATGGATTTCATTCTCCTTTTAGACTGAGTAGTTCGACCTCCCTTATGATACAAATTCGGCCTTTGAGAAATCAATATAAATTGGCCCCAAGAGAATATCACTTCGACCTTCTAGTGGATCAATTATATTCAATCTCCATGAAACTAATGATAACAACCTCCTTTTGATGTAGAGGATCTAGTCTCCTATAATAGTAACCTTACTCAGAAATCCAATCTTCATATCAAAGGTTTCTCCTTCAACCGCAAAATAATAAACTTGGTCCTTTTGCTCCGCTATAAGTGGGATTACTTGGTCTCATAGTTATGATAACTTTTGACATGATGACAAATTTGACTTCTGCAACAACTCGTATATCTGGCCTGTCAAATTTACAAGAAACCGTTGTTGGAAAATCAGAAAATCATAAAGATTTTCTTTATGTTGATAATTACTTGTGATATTCTTATGTTCTTATTAACTTTCTTGTGTTCTTTTATCTTAGTTCATCAAGCAATTACTAAAATCATAACACGAAGTTCAAAGACACCAGATGTAAGTGAACAACTAGGGCAAAACCCTTATCTAGGGGAAAACCTAGTCAACAATTCTTGCTTCAATAGTTTCACGAGATGATCGAAGGCTCCTTGACTTAGACTCTGTTAAAATTGGTAACTAGGGCCAAATTCCACCTTGGAACAACTCATATGATGGAAATGATTATTGCATTGGATTCCTCTTTTCGAGAAGCCCAAGTTTGATATAAAGGTCATCTCATTCAGATAAGTAGAAGTGTGATTTTGAATTTATTCTCTCACATGTAAAATTGTTTAGGTTGGCCTCAGCGTAATATAGTCTCAAGAAGCCCAATAGATGTGTTTCTTCAGCCACATCAAAGTGTATAAATAGAAGAGACCTCACACCTCATTTGGACATCATTCACTCACACATTCTTCTCTCTTCATTAGATTGGTTCGTACAGCTTGGGCATCTTTTCTCTCTCTCTCTCTCACATGTGCGGCTAGGAGGACAAAATTTTTGGGCTAAAACAAAACCTAATTTCAGATTGTTTGACCAACGTTGACCAATATTGATTGAATTTGACTATGGTTTTGGAGGTAGAGTTTCGATTTCTCTAGGCTGCATTCTCTGGCACAGAAATTGAGGTGGTTGGGACAGTTTGACCAATGTTGACCGAAGGGATGATTGTTGTTTGACAGAGTTTGACCAATGTTTGAGGGACTGTTTTAGGTTGACTTTGACCCTTGATGGAGGCCGAATTGATTTGCCTTTGATCGAGCTTCAAAGGAGGAGTTTTGCAGCTGATTTGACCAACGCTGACTTTTTGGTTAGGGTTGAAGTTTGACTGCATAATTTGACAGGGCTAATTTGACTTTGTATTGGACTAGTCGATTTGACTCTTGTACTCTCTCTTTTTTGTACTATTGAATAATAATAAGAAGATTTGATCAAAGGGTTTTCCCCACATTGGGGTTTTTCCTTGGCATCCACCAAATCTGGTGTCCTCTTGCTTTGACTTGTCTTTTGCATATGTTTTTATGTTCTATCTGCATTTACTGTCAATGTGATTAATGGTTAATGAGATTGCTACTGGAAATTTTTGAAAATTATCATTGGGCTATTAAAGGAACATTGAAGTAAATTGTGGTAAGCATAGAACATACCATTGTTATCTAAAATTAACAGACACAGACTTCCTCCAATCACCAAGTCCGCCCTTCCCTTTTTTACAGATGATAGCCTTCCAACACCAACTTCAACCTAGATGCAGCAGCAGATCTTCGACCTAGTAGCAATAGAAACTTCGACCTAGTAGCAACAGTAGAAACTTTGACCTCTCCAACAGAACTTCAACCTCTCCAGCAACAAATCTTCGACCTAAGCAGTAACCCAGTAACTTCGTACGAATGAAAGAGAGAGATAGCGCAAAACTTAGACTTTTATCCTTCTCCTGCAATTCTCCTTCTCTTGGAATTTCACACTTTTTCTGCTTCTACTTGTATATCGAACTCTTTGAGTGGATGAGAAAATGGATCGAACTGCGCTTCTATATATAGGCTTATTGTGGGTCGAATTGCTCTTATGAAGGCCGACTTCATCAGGCAATGGACGACTTGGTGTGGAGGTGACAAATGACTTATTTTACTCAATAATAATTCTTTTTACATGATTCAAAAGCCCAAGAAGGGTTTCATTAAATGGACAGACTCTAATGACTCAATATAAAACCTAGAAGTCCTCAATGGGGACTTTGACCTAAAACACGATGACCCAAGCATGAAACCCATGCTTTAATAAGTCATAATAATAATAAATTCTGTTTCTTTCTTTTGATAAATACATTTCATTAAGACTCAAATACAATTTATGAAGATCGAACCTAGTTACATTCTTCAACACTCCCTCTTAACTAGGGAGGTATTCATATATATACAAATACATGGAAGATCTCAAAACAGATGAACCATGAAGAGTTTAGGCACATACGGTGTGATAGACTAGATTCCTGACCAGGGCAATCTATCTGGGTGGGACTAAGATGGAATAAAGCTTTCAACCTCTGTAGGTACCATTAGGCTTACTTGCTAATCGTCAACGCAAGAAACTAGGTGCGTAATGCAAGGTCAGAGCTCTATGACCAATGCCACCCTCCCTACTTCGGGAACTAGACATCAACACATAGGCCAGGCAAATGTCCTCCTAGACATACATAATGCCTCAACACATCAAATCTCTCTTGATCAAATAGATCGATAACAACAAGTACGCTTCTAAAACTTCGAGAGATTTACCTGAACAATCACAACCCCAGTTAGTAACAACCTTACACATAAGTAAACACAAATTTTTCAGGTCTTCAAATATCTTGATGTTGCTTCACAATTTATCATAGTAGGACTTAGAGGCTTCCCAAGCAAATCTTGACAAAAGTTTTCTCAATCATACAACTTCCTTTCCTACTTCACATGCAACAACATATTCTACAACTAGAACCTGCTTTCCTTCTTTCAACAACACCTCAATATACATTCTCCAATTTCTTCTTCATGGTATCCATCATGACTATAATATGCCCTCCCTCTCAACTTGGGAGATATACTTCTTTCCTTTATCTAGGCTCCCTCTTAACCTAGGGACATCAACTTCTTTTCCATAGCACCGGAGAATCTTTCATGGCTTCATCAAAGTCATATTGATCATCATCATTCATATAACTTCCTTCCTCATGCTTATCAATCAAATCAACTTTATTTATGAATATCTTCAACATCTTGAAGATTATGTACCTGCATAACTTAAACAAGTATAACCAATATATATATATATATATATAATGAAGCATGAACTTAACTATATCAGAATCATGGAAGTATTAGACTTTAGACATCAAATAACTAGACTTAGTTAGGCTCATAGTCATCAAGAGACACATACTGTTAAACCTCGACTTCTTGCTCGGGTTATGAATCCTAGATCACATTAGTAACTCAATCAAGATATCAGTCTCATTTTATCTATGGTCTTAATAATTCTTTTAGAGACATGACAGACTTTTCTTATGATATATTGCAAACCCTAGAAGCAATTCAAACAAGTACATGGAAGATCTCAAAACAGATGACCATGAAGAGTTTAGGCACATACGGTGTGATAGACTAGATTCCTGACCAGGGCAATCTATCTGGGTGGGACTAATATGGAATAAAGCTTTCAACCTCTGTAGGTACCATTAGGCTTACTTGCTAATCGTCAACCCAGGAAACTAGGTGCGTAATGCAAGGTTAGAGCTCTATGACCAATGCCACCCTCCCTACTTCGGGAACTAGACATCAACACATAGACCAGGCAAATGTCCTCCTAGACATACATAATGCCTCAACACATCAAATCTCTCTTGATCAAACAGATCGATAACAACAAGTACGCTTCTAAAACTTCGAGAGATTTACCTGAACAATCACAACCCCAGTTAGTAACAACCTTACACATAAGTAAACACAAATTTTTGAGGTCTTCAAATATCTTGATGTTGCTTCACAATTTATCATAGTAGGACTTAGAGGCTTCCCAAGCAAATCTTGACAAAAGTTTTCTCAATCATACAACTTCCTTTCTTACTTCACATGCAACAACATATTCTACAACTAGAACCTGCTTTCCTTCTTTCAACAACACCTCAATATACATTCTCCAATTTCTTCTTCATGGTATCCATCATGACTATAATATGCCCTCCCTCTCAACTTGGGAGATATACTTCTTTCCTTTATCTAGGCTCCCTCTTAACCTAGGGACATCAACTTCTTTTCCATAGCACCGGAGAATCTTTCATGGCTTCATCAAAGTCATATTGATCATCATCATTCATATAACTTCCTTCCTCATGCTTATCAATCAAATCAACTTTATTTATGAATATCTTCAACATCTTGAAGATTATGTACCTGCATAACTTAAACAAGTATAACCAATATATATATATATATATAATGAAGCACGAACTTAACTATATCAGAATCATGGAAGTATTAGACTTTAGACATCAAATACCTAGACTTAGTTAGGCTCATAGTCATCAAGAGACACATACTTTTAAACCTCGACTTCTTGCTCGGGTTATGAATCCTAGATCACATTAGTAACTCAATGAAGATATCAGTCTCATTTTATCTATGGTCTTAATAATTCTTTTAGAGACATGACAAACTTTTCTTATGATATATTGCAAACCCTAGAAGCAATTCAAACAAGTACAATTCTATAATACATCTAACAATTTTTAGAATTTATATGTTAGACTTCTACTAGGATTTGATGCAAACCCTATATTTCATCTTTGAGACACTCAACGTTAGATGTTAACAAATAAAACCAATCACAACACAATCTAATATGATCAACTTCTACTAAGGTTTGTTGTAAACCCTATATTTTATCATCACAATGGAAACAATATCACCATATTCTAGAATATCAAACTTCTACTAGGGCTTAGTTACAAACCCTAGAATTTACACACTATGAGCATCAACAATTAGGTTAGCACATATACATATCTAGGATTTCATAATCATGCACAAGCATATCATAACAACATATATTAGATAAACCCAAGACACAAATATTTATACATTTAAAGTCAGACATATACCAATCTCGATTAGGCTAGGGTTTTGATTAGACGGACAAACATTCGCCTAGGGTTTCATTCCTAGGAGCTTACTCTAGATATTATAAGGGTTTTTGCTCATAAACCCCAATTTACCAAATACTCAAGGTCTAGGAATACATTACCATCCAACCCTATAGGACTAGGGTTTCTATAACAATACTAAAACTCCAAACATGGCATTACCATCAAAACCCCAAACATCAAAAGAATAATATTCTCTAGATTTCATTAGTAACTGTAAGTAGACTAGGGTTTTTCACATTAGTATTGACATACCCTTAGGTTAGGGTTTACAAAGAACCTTTTAGGGTTCCACAAACATGATGATTTTAATGAGGGTAGGTTCAATTTAATGATTAATCTCCCAAGTAAGAATCTTTATGATTCAAAAGTCCTAGACATAACACTTGTTAGTAATGTAAAGCAAATTTATTAGAATGAATGAATATACCTTTATCACGAAGAGAACAAAAGTTATGCTCTAGAACATACCTTTGAGTTGTTTTTCAAACAAACCTTATCGGACATCAATTCCAATAGAACTTCTATTATGATTTGTCTTGTAAACTCTTCTCCATATCCCTTGAGTATATCAACAAGCTCTTCCTAAACAAGGAAAATATGAAAGAAATGTTATTAGCATTTAATACAAACACATTTAGATAGGAAAAGGAAAACCAAATATAAAATGTAATACAAGGAGTAAGATACTATCTTTGGAAAAATGGTGAGGGCTCTCTCTTCATCCAATCTCGAGGGATACCTATAATTTTAACAAAACAATTCAAAAATGTTTTTCCAAAGCATATTAAACCTATAAGTACTTAAAAATCAAAGTACAAAGAAAAATAATCAAAAACTTAGAGTAGAGGGACTTAGTAGTATAAGTCCTTTCTTTCTGAGTCTTCGTTCTTGTTCTTCTTTGGAGATCCTTCTTCGACAACATTTGCTTGATCCCTCTTTCTCTTTTTAGTCCTCGGATTGTCGGGACAAT
This sequence comes from Pinus taeda, assembly GCA_000404065.3. Lineage (NCBI taxonomy): Eukaryota > Viridiplantae > Streptophyta > Pinopsida > Pinales > Pinaceae > Pinus > Pinus taeda. The sequence goes on from APFE031358350.1 coordinate 205,118, forward strand.
TATTTCTATACTGACCCATCTTGTGACAATTGTAGCATTCTATCTTGGATAGGTCTACCTTCCTTCTAGACCGTTTAGACTTCTTGAAGGTTCCTTTGTTCTTGTGATGAGTGGAATATTGTTAATTTTAGGTATGTTCTATGCTTAGAGCAATTTATTTCAATTTTCATAGTTAGCTCAATAACTTTTCTAGATTAGCAATCACATTAGCATTAAAGTAAACTGCAGATAGAACATAAACATAAATCGCAGAAGACAAGCCAATACAAGAGGACACAATATGTGGTGCTAGCCAGGGAAAAACCCTAATGTGGGGAAACCCTTGATCAATTTTTCTTATATGTTCTTCAATAGTTCAACAGATAGAGAGATAGTATGTTTACAACAGAAGTCAACACTTTGACTTATCTAGATAAGAGCATAGATCATCTCTAAGAAGATGATACATGAGATCAGTTGAAGACATGCTGCTTCAACTAATTCTCCAAGGTGACTCCACCTATCGTTGTGCTGCATTTCGTCATCATGTTGCACCTCACAGTGTTGCATTATGCTACACCCATCATCACTATGTTGCATCTCATCACGCTTCATTAATCATGACTGTACCCATCATTGTACTGCATTATGTGCCATTGCTGTACCATGTTGCCATCTTGACCTATGTGTTGGTTTTACCTTGCTTGCTTGTTGTCCCTAGCATGCTTGTTGTCCTTAGCATGCTTGTTGTTGCATGCTAGTTGTCCCTTGCATGCTAGCTATAACATTGCATGCTCGGTGTATTTGCTGCTAGGTACCATACATCTCTATGTCCCTATATCTTTGAAGTATGCAAAGTTCTCTATGGCACTATATATCTAAAGTATGCGAGCTCTCTGTGGTACTATATCTTTGTAGTATGCGAATTCTATATGGAATTATATCTCTGAAGCATGTGAGATCTTTGTGGTATTATATCTCTGAAGTATGCGAGCTCTCTGTAGCATTATATCTTTGAAATATGTGAGCTCTTTGTGGCATAGACTTGAGTTATGAGGCATGCATTTATGTGATGAAGAGCGAGGTAGCTATGGAAAACGATGTTCCTGAAGCATATTCTCCGTGGTTAAGTAAAGTTCCCAAAGCACTTTATTTTAGTGGTATATGACATGCTAAGGACAAAATGTGAGCTCTTTGTGGCATAGACTTGAGTTATGAGGCATGCATTTATGTGATGAAGAGCGAGGTAGCTATGGAAAACGATGTTCCTGAAGCATATTCTCCGTGGTTAAGTAAAGTTCCCAAAGCACTTTATTTTAGTGGTATATGACATGCTAAGGACAAATTTATGGACAATCTTGTGAACAATATTATGGACAAATGGAGGGTTGACTTAGCACTTGGGTTATAGGTTAGTTTGACTTATATTTCTCTTGTTGACAAAGATTATATAAGAAAAGGATTGTTGGGTTTTACCCTTGTGGGTTTTGTCCTGACCTTTGGCCTAACTTTTAATGTCTATTTCCTTTTTGTGCACTGTGATCTTTACTTTCTTGCATAATTAAATGTTTAAGTGCTTGATGGCATAATTGAATAAAGAGAATGGTAAAAGTGAACATATATATCAATCACAAGTAATTATCATGAACATAAATTCTAGATTGCACTCAAATTTTAACATGGTATCAAAGCATAGGTTAGAAGGCAATCTTGAAGTTAGAGCTACAAGAAGTATTGGAATTGGAGCAATGTCATTGTCCGAAATTGAATTCATTGACTGAGATCCAAGTCACTTAAGCACAGATCAAAGCATCCAAGGAGTCTCCTAGGGAAGGGTATTCATTATCACCAACATGCAATAACAATTGTAGCAGTCCTGTTACACTTTAAAAAGCAGTCTGAATTATCTACTGTATTTCGAAAGTTTGTGCTAAAAGTCCAAAGGTCCTCAAGATCCATCTCTGTGTTGAGATCCATTCCCGAGCTCCTTAATGTATCCAAGTTCTCTCTGTAGTACATAACATCCGAATTGAAGTAGTGGTATCTCTGTGGTACCCAAGTTGAAGGTATCGTTTCTTTGTCTCCTCCTCCCTAAAACAAGTCCGAGTCTCTGTGATAAAAATACAAACTTGTAGAAGGTGATCTAGAAGCATTCCAAAGTCAAAATTTCATAAAGCTACATGGAATACAAGGCATCTGATTTATGTGCTCTTATGCAAATGAGCTAGTTCAAGTCTGGAGATTCACAAGGTAAAAATCAAGTCTTCTCTGAGATTTGAACTACCTTTGAAGTGATCAACTAATAATGATTGGAGTATATGACAACCCTGTGGAATTATGATGAGATTGAGCCTCAAAAATATGAATTTTAAGCTTTTGTGGGCAGTCCAAAGTATCTAAAAACTAAAATCAAATCCGAGCTTCTTAGAAAATAATCAATTCTGAATATATTGCATTTATTGCCTCCCTGGAATACAAGTTAGCTACGTCCATGGCATCCGAATTATAGTGGTTGTGATAAGTATTTGAAACTCTTTATCGTTGAAACTCTTTTTCTATGGCTCAAGTTTGTGAAGGTTACAAATTTATGATACTGTTTAGAAGGACAAAATATATCATAGAGAGCCGACCTAAAGTCTCCCTGAGGTAAACAACATGAAGAAATTCTTGGATTGGTTTGGCTTGAGATCCAAATTACAATACAACTTAAAGTGTGGCATATATGTCAAAGTGGCAGTAATTCTTTTGAAGCTTGGCTGTGACATGGTTTATATAGTATCAAGGAGGAATCCATTCTTTCCCTTGCAGATTGAGAGTGTAGGGTTTACCAAACCTTAGCAAGATGTAAAAAGAGCTTATCAAGCTACAATCAAGTGTGTTGGTCTATAAAACCTAGCAAGGGTTTGAATAAGACAGGTCTAGGGTTTGTACCCTAGGAATGATAATTTCTAATATGAAATAATAAGCCCTAGCTCTTAGAAAAGATAGAAATGACATCATGCTGATACTTAAGACAAGGATGATGAAGTTGCAAATTGAATGCAAGAAGTCTAAAGGGAGTTGACCTTTCTCTAAAAAAGATAAGTACTTTTCCTCTTTGACTAAGACCACTGTTATTATCTTTAATTTTTAATCTCTTGTCTATGTATTCTTTGTTTAACTGTAATATTTCTTCTATATCCCCCAAATGAGGATTATAAGTAAATGACAAGGGCTGCCTAGGCTTTTGCAACAAAAGAATTATATGGAAGACTGAAGCATAGCTAGAGGACTTTATAGATTTGTGGCAAACCTGAATATCAGAGGGGAAGATCTAGTATATGACAACATAAAAGCTAGAAGGTTCTCCCAGTAAGAGGGAGAGGTTCATGATAAGACATTCTTCTCAGTTGGAAGAGTTACCATGGACTTTGAGAGAACCTCATGATTGAAGAAGACCTCGTATCTTGAGAGTGATTGATTAAGAATGATCTTAATGTTTGTTTTCTGACGATAGAAGGACTCTTGAGTTAGAGGAAAATATATTTCCTTCAAAGGGAGTTGGGAGAAAAAATCAACATGAATAGTCTTGGATTGATACACTACTACTTGAGAGTTGAGGTTTGGAAGAAACTTGGTAAAAACTTCCTTAGTCAAGGGAAGCACTCCTGGAAATCGAATGATGGAAGCTGATTGGTTCTCTGATGTATTTGATTCGATTACTAGGCTCACAGTGCTGACGATGAAAGAAGTACTACTGGTGGTTGTTTCTGCTTGGGATTTTCGATAGTTTCTTGGAAGAGCATGAAGCAAGATTCTGTTTGATGCGCTGTAGAAGTTTGTGCACTTAAGCAGTTTGAATCTGTAAAATGTTTGATGCGCTAGTTGATGAATTGATCGTGATATTTTTTAATGATCATAACAGTTTGAAGATTGTCATAGAACTTGATTTTTCATGGAAGGTCAAAGCACATTATGATTGGAGATGTGATGTTCATGGGAGCCAAGAAGCTACAATAGATCTCCATAGATGAACATGTAGATGTAAGGGAAGTATGAGTACTTCCAAGACAAGCTTGGGCTTGTGGATTACTCCTCTCGGGTTGAGAGGGAGTAAGGTTGGACACCTAGTTCTTCATGTGTCATGTGTTGTGGCTAGGACTAACAACCGAGAGTCAAGCACATGGACACAGATAGGGAGAATGGTGGATTGGATAAGCATCTTGGACTGGAATTCTTGTGTCATTTAATATGGCCAATTCGAATTAACACCCTAAGTCAAGTACATGGACTCGATTAAAGAATGGTGCATTAGACTAACATTTCCTTGTGACAAGTAGGAAATGGTCCGGTGGAGGACATATTTTGGTGAACCTAGGTGGAGTATGTGCCTCAAAGACGCAGTGTGGTGTCCTATTAAATGCCTCCTAACATTGTGCCCTGATCTAGTAGAGAGATAAAGATTACTTTTCAAGGCCTTGGTAATTTGACAATGCTGGTTATGATGATGTTATCACCAGTGATGCTTATCAATCTAGATCATTTCTTATAAAAGTCTTCAACTTGAGAATATCCTAACAAGTCATTATGAATACCCCCTAGTTAAGAGGGAGTGTTGAAATTGTAGCTAGGTTTGATCTTTATAATGTATATTTATCAATATGTTTTTGTAAAAGAGTAAAAAAGAATTTATTTGAGTCAACAACAAATTATTTTATCATGTCCCATTTGGACATTTAAAAGAAAAAGAAAAATTGAATTTTTAAAAAGTATGTTTTTGTCTCCAAGTTGACCAAGTCGACCCTTTAGAAGTCAAGCCGGCTCAACCTTTAGAGGCACCTTTTCTTGTGAAGAAACAACTATATATTGGCATCTTTTCTCCACCATTTGGCAAGCAATTCAAACTTCACATGTGGAAGAAAATTTTGGATCTCTATGGACTAAATCTCTGAAGTATTCAAAGTTCTCTATGGCACTTGATCTCTGAAGTATGTGAGCTCTTTGTGGTACTATATCTCTGTAGTATGCAAGCTCTCTATGACACTATCTCTGAAGCGTGTGAGTTCTCTATGGTACTATACATTTGAAGTACAAGAAGTCTTTGTCGCACTACATCTATGAAATATAGGAGTTCTTTGTGGCATACAAATGTGAAGTATAATCTGTGACAACTCTTGAGGCATGTACCTGAGTTATGAGGCATGCATTTATGTGATGAAGAGCGAGGTACTTGAAGTACTATTTGTTGAAGTTGTAACTAGTGTTGATGTTCATAATGTAATTTAAAAAAATCATTGATGCATTTATTATATTTATTTCTGGTCAAAGCATTTTCTTTACGCTTGTAGAGTCAAAAAGAGTAAAAATGAATTTATTATGAGTCAAAGAAAAATGTATTTGAGTCATGTCCCATTTGGACATTTGTAAGAAAATAAATTTTAATTTTATGTTTAGTCAATAAATCCACAAAATGTCAAGTCGGCCCTCCTTGGAACATGTTGGCATGGGCCTCATAGAGACACCTGTTCGATCCCCAAACAACTATATATAATAAGTAAGCTCGACCCTCTTGGAGATCATCCAATTACAAACAAGTACATTTGAACCATGCGATGGAGGACAAGAAGCTAAAATAAAAGGAGAGAGAAATGAAGTTAGAGAAGAGAGAATAATACTTTTCCTTGACCAAATTTCAGACTTGAAGGCCAATTTTTTTTGTGCTACTACATGCTAGAAATTTCAGGGGCCAAAATTTTAGGCGTTGACCAGATTTGGGATAGTTTTACCATCATTGGCTTTGACATTGGAGGTGACTTGGAGGAGGGTTTGACTTGTTGAAAAATGAAACTAGGTTCAATCTTCATCTAATGTATTTGAGTCATCATGAAATGTACTTGTCAAAAGAATAAAGAAAATAATTCTTATTATTGTAACAATGACTTATTAAAGCATGGGTTTCATACTTAGGTCATCATTATATTAGTTAAAGTCCCCATTATGGACTCCTAGGATTAATATTGAGTTTATAGAGTCATTGTATATTCAAAGAGACCCTTCTTGGGCTTTTGAATCATGTAAAAAGGTTTAGTATTGACTCAAATATGATTTATGTATCCTCCACACCAAGTCGGCCTAGAAGAGATCAAGTCGGCCTAAGGACAACAATTCAATCTCCCTTGAAGCCTATAAAAAGAAGCAAGTCGAATTCATTTGGATCATCTCATCTCAAGCTAGTTTGATATCTCCAAGGAAGTCGGAGAAGTGCAAATTGGGTCTAAGGAAGCCAAAGAAAGTACGAGTTGGGTGGAGTCTAAGGAGAAGAAGAAAAACAAAATTTTGGCGTCTCTCTCTCTTTGTTTCATGCCCTAGTTTGGGAGATCAAAGTCTTCCAAGTTTCACTAATGCCAGAAGCTGCTTGATGCTAGAAGCCGCCTAATGTTAGACGCTGCTACATAGTCGAAGTTGCTGGAAGAGAGGTTGAAGATCTGGGAGGCTGACTTGGTGTGGAGGGAAGGTTTGGTCTTTATTTGAGGTGAAGAGTCTCAAAGAATACTACTGAAAGGAAGGGAATTTTGACTGGGTTTTCCCCTTGAGGGGGGTTTTTCCCTAGCATAGTTCCTACATCTTGTGTCTCTTGTTTTGTGATCTTCATACAAACATAATATGGTAATTGCTTGATGAAAGACAAGATAATAAAGAAGTAAAAGAAGCCAACATAACTCACAAGTAATTATCAAGAAAGGAGAATCAAACCCTAATCTATTTGCATTGATTTTCTGACATGGTATCAAAGCTAAGGTTAGGAAACTTTGAAGATCACTTTGTTGGCATGGATTCTCCCTCTTTGATGAACTACATAAGAATGGGTATCAACACTGTTGGACATTGGATCAAGAAGGTCATCCATTACTTATTCAACAAGGTCAAAAGTCAAGGATTCTTGGTTGCTCTTACAGGTTCTCTTAATGATGACAATGCATGGATAATTGATAGTGGGGCATCAAGACACATGACAGGAGAAAGTAAACAACTTCATACATTATCAAAGGAGCCATCTTCTCATGCAATGGAAGTGGGTGACAACAAAAGCTATGCTATTAGAGGTCTAGGATCAACAACGTTGAAGCTGGAAAATAGATCGAAGCTACACCTCAATGTCATTCTATATTTTTTAGGTTTGAAAAAGAATTTTCTTTCTATTTCTTTCTTAAAAGATAAAGGAGAAAGAGTTGCTTTTGTTGATGGAAAAGTATTGGTTTGGGGCAAAAACTCTAGCGTTGATAAATCTAGGGTTATTAGAGTTCGTGAAGGAAGCCTTTATAGAGTCATTAGACCACCTCCTCAAGATTTGGTTCATATGGAAATCAATCCCATTGAGCTATGGCATAGGAGGTATGGTCATCTACATTATAAGGTCATCCCTACTCTTAGTCAATTGGTTCATGATATCCCCAATATGAAGTTAGATCATGAAGGTGTGTGCAAGGGATGCTCTTTGTGAAAACATACAAGAAAACCATTTTCAAATAGCACCCAGGGCATGGTATGCAAGGATGGTTGCATATCTACTTAGAATTGGGTTTGTGAAGAGTTATGTTGATCCAAATCTCTACACCAGGGTTGTGAATAATGAGCCCGTAATTATTCTACTATATGTGGATGATTTATTCATCACAATTGTAGAGTGAAGAATTCAAGATGCAAGAAGATGTTGGCAACTGAATTTGAAATGAAGGATCTAGGATTGATGCACTATTACCTAGGTCTAGAAGTATGGAAAAATCCTGGGGAGATATATCTAGGGCAAGGAAATTTCATCATCAAGTTATTGCATAAATCTAGGATGATGGATTCCAAGCTGATGACTACAGCTATGATCACCAACCTCAAGAAGTTGAGGGGCTCTGACTTTAGTCCCGTGGATCCTACCTCCTATCGACAATTGGTGGGTTCCCTAATGTATCTGGTAAACACTAGGCCGGATATATGTTTTGCAGTGAAAATTCTTAGTCAGTTTCAGTTGGAGCCTCCTCATGATCGCTGGATAGTTGCCAAACATATATTGAGGTATCTTCGTGGCACTATACATGCATTGCCTAAGGTATGATAGTAAGGAAGTCAAGTTAATTGGCTTTACAGACTCTGATTGGGGTGGCAGTGAGACCGATGGAAGGAGCACTACTGGAGGATGTTTTAGTCTAGGAGCTGCTATGATCTCATGGATGAGAGGAAGCAAGATCCTGTTGCTTTAAGTAGTGCTGAGGCAGAACATGTGGCTGCATGTGAAGTAGGAAATGAGGCTCTTTGGTTAAGGAATCTTATGATAGATTTATTTGAGAAGTCTCTGGGTCCTATTGTGATTAATTGTGATAATCAAATTTGTATCAAGATGTTTGGAAATTCCGTGTTTCATGCTAGGACAAAACATATCAACAATAAGGTCCACTTTATTAGGAACTTGGTGCAGGATGGGATCGTGAAGTTGGAGTATGTCTCGACAGATGAACAAGTAGCAGACATACTAACAAAGGCTCTTCCTAATAAGAAGTTTGAATATCTAAGGAACCTGCTTGGTTTGGTAGATATTGCTAATTGTATTGATGATAAGAATGTGGAAGAGATTTGTTTAGGCTTTGTGAGTGAATCATTGTCTGGGAGGACACTTGTTGATGTCCAAGTCCTGAAGTTGGAAAGGTGGCATTGGTCATTGATCTCTGACACACACCTGGATTTCTGGGTTGATGGTAAGCAAGTAAGCTTGATAGTACCTAGAGAGGCTGAAGGCTTGAGTCCATCTTAGTCCCACTTGGATAGATTGCCTTGGTCAGGAATCTAGTCCATGGCATGTTGTGCCTAAATTGTTGAGAGACCAATGGATAAATTTCCCTGGTCAAGAATCTAGTCCATGGCATTGTGGTGCTTAAATTGTTGAGAGACCAATGGCTAGATTGCGCTGGTTAGGTATCTAGTCCATGGCATTGCGTGCCTAACGCTCTTCATTGTTCATATAGTTTGAGATTTCCATTGTATTTGTAAATTATGAATACCTCCTAGTTAAGAGGGAGTGTTCAAAAATGTAACTAGGTTCGATCTTCAGTTAATGTATTTGAGTCATCATGAAATGTACTTATCAAAAGAATAAAGAAAATAATTTTTGTTATTGTAACAATGACTTATTAAAGCATGGGTTTCATGCTCGAGTCATCTTTATATTAGTCAAAGTCCCCATTGTGGACTCCTAGGATTAATATTGAGTTTATAAAGTCATTGTATATTCAAAGAGACTCTTTTTTGAGATTGTAAATAATTTAAAAAGGTAGTATTGAGTCAAATATGATTTATTTATCCTCCACACTAAGTCAACCTAGAAGAGATCAAGTCGGCCTAAGGACACCAATTTGACCTCCCTTGAAGCTTATAAATAGAAGCAAGTTGAATTCATTTGGAGCATCTCATCTCAAGCTAGTTCAATATCTCTAAGGAAGCCAAAGAAGTGTGAAGTGTGTCTAAGGAAGCCAAAGAAAGTACGAGTTGGGTGGAGTCTAAGGAGAAGAAGAAAAACGAATTTTTGGTGTCTCTCTCTCTTTGTTTCGTGCCCTAGTTTGGGAGATCGAAGTCTTCTAAGTTTCACTAATGTCGAAAGCTACTACATAGTCGAAGTTGTTGGAAGAGAGGTCGAAGATATGGGAGGTTGATTTGATGTGGAGGGAAGGTTTGGTCTTTGCCTAGGGTGAAGAGTCTTAAAGAATACTATTGAAAGGAAGAGAATTTTGACTAGATTTTCCCCTCAAGAGGGGTTTTGCACTGGCATAGTGCCTACATCTTGTGTCTCTTGTTTTGTAATCTTCATACAAACATAATATGGTAATTGCTTGATGAAAGATAAGATAATAAAGAAGTAAAGGAAGCCAATATAACTCACAAATAATTATCAAGAAAGGAGAATCAAACCCTAATCTATTTGCATTGATTTTCCAACATGACTTGGCATTTTTGGTGGTAGTTTTGGTCTTGGTATTGGTATTGGATATCTCATTTTGATTTGATTTTATAAGAGAGATTGTTGGGTTTTCCCCCTTGTGGGTTTTTGCCTTGGCTTGGAGCCTAATTTTTGTGTCTCTTGGCTCTTTGCTTTTCTTGAAAAATTGAACATTTGTATAATTGCTTGATGAAGAACACCTAAGAAGTAGTAATAAGACATTAAACATTCACAAGTAATTATCAAGACAAAGAAATCAAGACTAACCTCACTACACTTGATTTATCAACACTTTTCTTCTATTGAAAATGAAGTTCCCAAAGCATATTCTCTATGGTTAAGCAAAGTTCTTGAAGCACTTTATTTCAATGGTGTCTGGCATCCTAAGGACATATTTGTGGACAATCTTGTGAACAATATTATGGACAAATGGAGAGCTGACTCGACACTTGGGTTATTGGTTAGTTTGACTTGGATTTCTCTTGTTGACAAAGATTCTACAAGGAAATGATTGTTGGGTTTTCCCCTTATGGGTTTTGCCTTGGCCTCTGGTCTAACTTCAGGTGTCTATTGTGTTTTTGTGCATTGATATCTTTACTTTCTTGCATAATTAAATGTCTTTTTGTGCATTGTGATCTTTATTTTCTTGCATAATTAAATGTATAATTTCTTGATGACATAATTGAAAAAAGATAATGTTAAAAGTGAACATATATATCAGTCACAAGTAATTATCATGGTAAAAAATTCTAGATTGCACTCGAATTTCAATAATTCATTGATGACTATACAAAAATGACTTGGGTTACCTTTCTTAAAGAAAAATAAGAAGCTTTTGAAAAATTTAAAGCCTTCAAGGCTTCAGTGGAAAATGAAATATGATCTAAAGATCAAATGCCTGAGAACTGATAGAGGAAGAAAGTTCACATGAATTCAATGATTTTTGTCAACATTATGGAATCAAAAGACAATTCACTATTGCAAGAACTCCATATAAAAATGTCGTGGTTGAAAGAAAAAAGTCGAACAATACAAGAAATGGCTAGATCCATGTTTTTTGAAGCTCAAATACTAGACTGAATTTAGGGAGAAAGTGTACACGACAATCTGTATTTTGAACAAAGTTGAAATAAGAGTATATGATCCTAAAAATCCCTATGGACTATGGAAAGATAGACCAGCCACAATGAAACATTTTAGAGTGTTTGGAAGCAAATGCTACATCAAGGTAAATGAAGATGATGATTTAGGGAAATTTGATTCTAGAGTTGATGAAGGAATTTTTCTTGGATATGCTTATAGAAGCCAAGGATACATATGTTACAACAAAAGGACTCGAGAGGTTGTTGAAGGCATTGATGTAAAAATAATTGAAACACTGCCCAAGCCCAACCATAACTAATTACCTACCAAGAATCACAATAAGAAGGAAATCATGATGAAGGACAAAGAGAAGATGAGCCACTGTATAAAAAAACATTGTCTAGATATGTTCAAAAGAATCATCTAGATAATTAAATTCTGGGAGACAAGGAATCAAGAGTTCAAACAAGAAGGAATCTTGTACGCACATCAAACCGAGAGAACCTAACTATGATTTCCTTAATGGAGCATCAAATTTTTGCTGAGGGCAGTGAAGATGAAAATTGGATTAAAGCTATGAATGAAAAACTAGATCAGATTGAGAAAAACGAGACATGGGAATATGTACCAAGACCAAAAGGAAAAAATGTGATTGGAAACATGTGGGTCTATAGAAATAAAATCAATGAGAATGAACAATTAAAAAACAATGCAAGACTCTTATGTAAAGGATATGCCCAATTTGAAGGTGTGGAATTTGAAGAAACATTTGCTCCAATAGCCAAACTTGAGGCAATCAAGATGTTCTTGGATTTTGCATGTTTTAAAGGATTTAAAGTTTATCTCATGAATGTAAAATTAACATTTTTCAATGGATAATTCCAACAAGAAGTCTATGTTGAGCAGTTGAAAGGATTTCAACTATCAGAATACAAGGATCTTGTGTGCAAACTAAAGAAAGCCTTGTATGGTTTGAAACATGCAGCTAGGGCCTGATATTTTAGATTGGATAAGTATATTCAACATCAAGGTATTAAAAGAGGTACAAGAGATAGTAACCTTTATATCATGATTGAAAAAGATATCATGTTGATTATTGTTGTCTATGTGGATAACATAATATTTGGAAGGTGACGATGATTCTATGAGCACACGTTTCACAGCCAACAAGGATAAGGAATTTGAAATTTGGGGGAACTGTCTTTCTTTCTTGGCTTGTAGGTTAATTAATCCGAAAAATGCATCTTTATCTCTCAGACCAACTATCTTAAGTAAATATTAAAGAAGTTTGGTATTGAAAGCTATGCATTTGTGGGCACGCCTATGGTAATTGGTTGCAAACTTAAAGGATGATAAGTTGTCAAAAGAAAACCATACCACGTACAAGTCTATGATTGGAAATCTACTTTACTTAACAACATCAAGACCATATATCATGCAAGCAATAGGTTTGGTGGGCATATTTCAATCAAGCCCAAAGGAATCTCAGGTGAATGCAATTAAGAGAATATTTAGATATTTACAAGGCACTAGAGATTATGGTTTGTGCTATCCAAGCAGAACAAATCTTATGTTCAAAGCTTATACGCTGGAAATGTTGATGATAAAAAGAGCACTAATGGAGGAGCTTTCTTTCAAGGCAGGTTTCTGGTTTCTTGGCTCAACAAGAAACAAACTTCATTTTCTCTATCCACCACTAAAGAAAAATATATTGTAGCAACCTCATGTTGTACCCAAGCCCTATGGATGAAGCAAAACCTTAAGGATATTCAAGAGAATGGTGATTATCCTATACCCATTATGTGTGACAATACCAGTGCTATTAACATCTCAAAAAACCTTATGCATTTTGAAATGAAGCACGTTCCTATCAAGTACCATTTTCTTCAAGAAAAAGTTGCTGATCTAACTACTAGGTTGGAATACATTCCAACAAAATAACAAATTGCAGATATATTTACCAAGCCTTTACCAAGAGAAAGCTTTGAATATCTCATACAAAAAATGGGGGTAATTTCTTCTTTACATGGAGGAATGACTCACTGATTTCAGCTAAGGTGTATGCTATTCAATGGGGGAGTATCATTGGAAAAAACCATGAAAGGAAGTATTCACAGGGGGAGAGCCCATCCATAGGGGGAGTAGATCCATAAGTAGCAGTAGCTTCAGAGGAGAAAATAAGAAGTAAACCAAAATCATATCAACAATGAGTAACAACCATTTGTAGTGAGCCTCTTTGCCTTTGATGTCAAAGGGGGAGATAAACCAAACTCTGAATTTGGACTAGAAACTTGATAGGGGATTTTAGTCCATTACCATCAATGACCATCAATTTATGGTGGTGTTTCCATCAATGACAAAGAGGGATATTGTTACCCAGTTTATTGTCAATGATGACAACTGATGTCATTGATGTTGGAAGGTTGAGTATGCCTTGGTTAAGGTGCCTGAGTATTTGCTGAGGTTACGTTATGTATTTATCTCGCTCAAAAGAGCATGTGAAGTTTATGGTTGGATAGTCCTCTTAGAGACCTTTCCAATGGTATATGACATTGATATAGTTCCAACAGAGTGAAGAGAAAAGCAAGCTTGAAGTTTGGCAATTTAACTATGGTTCCAAATCCTAGTTCTAGTGTGCACAAAACGAGAAAAAAAATTCGCCTCCAAAAGTTGGGGGCCCCTGAAGTATGGTCATGTTCGTCTGATCTGACAGGCTAATGGGAAGTGCATGGCACACTTGGGAAATGTGTGGGAGTTTTAGTTGCATATGTGACAAATTTCGTCTAATCGCCCTTCATTAAACATCTCGCAGACAGGGGAGCCCTGAAATGATTCTCAACCTTTGGTCAAGGAAGGGTTAAATCAATCAACGATTGATAGAGTTTGGAGATGCACGATATGTGGCATGACATGGTGGGCACCATGGCCAGTTTTGTAACTTATTTTTACCCTTAGAATAGTTGCGAATTTCTTTTTGTTGTAAAAAAAGGAAAAAGAAAATAAATGAAAATAAAAAAGAAAGGGAAAAAGAATGAAAGAAATAAAGAAAAAGAGAGAAACAAAAGATATTATTATTTTAGAGAATAAACGCGCACATTTAAATTCCGCTATGTTGTATAATTTTATTTAGCAAATATGTATTTTTCAAAATAAATATTGAAAATAAAGTTTGATGTGACTGCTACCAAGGACATATTGTATATGCAACTTCTGACGATTACGATGGCTTGTGCTAAGATCAATGGTAGCTGATGAATTGTGGGACACCCTACATTCCCAATAGTTAATGGAGGGGGGGTCCGCAAATCGGTTTCCTCAATCCCACTTTTGTAAACGTGTCAGGCTCCGATAAATTGCGAGACCCCCTCCGCTTGAAACCATTTACAAGTACACCCCCTCGCAAACCACTTATCCTCCTCCGCCATTCTTACTCTCCGCTAGCCTTCCACCAATCTTAGCTTCAGTTACTTCTCCCAATAAACTATTTAAGCCAATACCTTGCCAAAACAAATCCTTTTACCCCCTTCCTGCAACCAAAATTTCCAGAATATCATCCGAGTGAATTCCAGTGACCAACAACTACCAATCATCACTATTTTCGGGTAAATTTTTAGTTATCCTCCATAATTTTATTTTTTCCCAAATGGCCAACCATAAAGGAAAATCTAAAGTATCTGTAGAGAATCCCGTTCTTCCTCTCATTAATTTAGATGAATTACCTCTTGTAGACACCCACTTCAAGATTACTAAAACCAATTATGAATTTGACTTGTACGAGCTCCACAATTGGGCATTCTAGAAGTATGAGGACACCGATGACGAATTCTCTTTCTGAGAATCTTTACTTCCTCAGTTTTGTTTCCCTCAAACACATCATTTCCCAGAATTTGTCACCTAGTGTGGAGCCCGATACCTTCCAAGTTAGAGAGCTATAATTGCTCAAAATAATGAAATCCTTTTTTCTGTAACCTCTGAATCAATTTGTCAAGCCTTGCAATTAAAACCTTAGGACTCCCTTCACCCTTTTTGTACTAATTACCTTATAGAAATTTACCATAAGCTTTACTTCTCATAGAGAGCTCATATTTTTGAGTCATTTTTATGAGAGAATTCTGAATTAACTAGGACAAACCCACCTTATCCCTCTCCAATGTTTCCTAAGATGTCTAGGCAGGTTACTTCCATGGTTTCATGTCTATTTGGATATCCAAATCATCAGTGGGTAGATGATGTTATCTTAGGGTTCTTATCAGTGTTTTCATCCTGTAAGAAACACTCAATTATGTTCAATTTTTGTCAGATGCAATTCATGATCAGTTCCTAAAGTTCTGTGCTGAAGGATCATTCAAGAACCGATCCATTTTGGTTTTCTTGTTTTTATATCATCAGTTAGAAATGTTCAAGTTTCCTCTATAGAAATTGGATGCTGAAGGAAAACCACAACTAGTGATTCATTGGACTTCATTAATAAAGAAAAATTCTGAAGGTTTCTCTTTCAGTGACTTTGTCAATCAATTTTTGTATATGACAATCTGTTTGTTAAGTAGTGATGCAGTTCCCAAGGTTTCCACAAAGATTAAAAAGATTATACACTTGAGTGAGCAATCTAAAGTTGGACACTGTTATTTGTACCAAAATTTTACAAAGATTAGAATATATGGTTGCGAGCTTCCACCTTGTAAACTACCATTGTTCCTCCCCATGAGAATTTTTGCATTAGAATATATCAAACATATGATGAACATGGATGATGTTCATTTTATTTCCATAAAGCAAAAAGCTCAGTTTAAACTAAGGGCACAGGTTGGCCCATTCATAGTCAACACTAGAACTGCAGAAAAATAAGTTAATGATTTGTTAAGTCAGATGAAGTTTAGATTGAGTTTCAGCTGGTCATGTGATCCATTAGGAGTAATATCATCAATGAGAGTTGGACAAAAGTTTGCACCATATGTGCACATTGCAAAGCCTGAAATTTAATAGTATGCTAACAAAGAAGAATGGGAAGAGAACACACCGCAAGAAGTTAAAGAACAAGTTTCTAGTCAAACAACATTGGAAACTTCCAGATTGAAAGAAAAGGAATTGAAAAGACCGAGAGAAAGCATATCCCCAGCAGGATCAGAGTTTCAGAAGGCAACATTCAAAGTGTTTAAGAGAAGAAAGTCTATTTATGTTGGAGAGGAGTCATCATAAGTCCAAACTTATGAAGAGCCTGCATTTGAAAATTGACAGCGTTGGGATGAATTTTCTTGAATAAAATTTCATTTTCGACCTTTCTAAAGTGACTTTCTAAAAATAGAAAGTCATGTCTTTCTTTGTAACCATGAATTTCCAAAAATTGTAAATCACTTTACATTAATTCATAATCATATATATACGATGGAAAATCACTTAACTTGTTCTTAATCAATCTCAATTGTTTAATTTTTAACTTGATCATCATCGTCATTATTATTATTAAAAAGAAAGTCAAGTCTTTGAATCATGTCATATGTAACTCCTCTCAATTAATGCATATGTTACTTTCTCTCTCTCTTAATGGATTCATTACTCTCTCTGTTTAATGCTCTTACACACCTCTTACACTCTCTTACACAATTTAATGACTCATCATAAAAATATTCCTCTTACACTTGTTTAATGCATAAGTTACACTTCTCTCCTAAATGAAAAAGTTACATTCATATGCTTTATGACATAAGTTACACTCCTATTTTGGCATATGTAACTCCTCCTCAAGGCATAAGAGTTTCTCCCTCATGAATTCGACCTCCTTGCTCTTCCTATATATTTGTGCTTCTCATCCTCACTTGACACACTTGTGCTTGTGAGAGGAGAATTCGAACTTGAGAAAGAGAGAGTTGGAAAGTCTAGAGGAAGATTGAGAGAGAGAGAAAGAGTCTTGAAGAGAAAGAGTAGATCTTGGAGAGACAAAGTGATTCAGTGTTTGCATCAACTACTGTTGTCAGAGATCTTCTACAGATTTGAGTGAACTTCTTCATTCTCTCATTGTACTTTGTATCTTCGTTGAACAATTGATTTCTAATAGAGGAATAATCTAGTTGGGTTTCCCATTGTGGGTTTTGTCCTGGTCATTGACTGTTGGGAACAGGTCCCCTGGGGTCAATGTTAGCGTTAAAAGCCCAAGTTTTGGGGCAGAAAGCCCAAATTTTGTAGGAAAGAATGTAAAGTCTTCACATTTTGTGGCCGAGGAGCGCAAATATGTAAGTAGTCAAAAAGGGTTTTCCGCCCTTAATTTAGATAGTTGTGTCGGCTTGATGAGATCACCCTTGGTCCGTGGACCATGGGATTGTATAAAAATGGAGTCTTAGAAGAGTCTAAGGCAGCTAAGTCACAAATAGAGTTTTGAGTAATGGGTCTGTGAGAGCTAAGAGCGAAGAGTCTTAGCGTAGGAAGAGGCTCTACAGCGGAGTGTGCAGAGGCCTAGGGTAGAAGTCCGCATCTGAGTGAGCGGACCCCTGCAGCTGTGTGCGCAGGGTAGTCAGAGTCTATATTGTAAATATGGAATTATCAATAAAGAGAAGTATTATGAAATTATCTATTTATGCGTTAATTTATTTATGTTATGAATGCTGCAATCATGTTATGTTGAATACTGAGGTTATGAATTAATGCTATATTTATGCGCGAATCGATGTATTTTATTTTGTCATATGAATGCAAGTAAGAATATCTGTTTACATGAAGATAACTGTAATGCATGTTAATGTTAACCAATACTTAAGCGAATCTGAGTAAATACAAAAGTAAGAATAATTACATAGGCACGTAAGTGGCTGATTTATCTATCTAGGGTCCGCAGAGGATGATCGAAGACTTTCACAGAGGCTTCAAGGAAGAATAAGAGAAGTACTTTGATAAGCCTTGAAGGGCTTATCAGTCTGCGCGAAGGAAGGTTAGGGCATATAATCGACATCACAACCATCTCAGGGTGCAAAAACTTGGTTCCTGCATCCCCCCATATTGCTTCGGGTGAGATGCCACTCCATGTTGCACGGATTGATGCCGAAAGGGCTAGTAAAGTAGGGATTTGCTTGGCTGCTTAATGCTGAACCTGGGTCAAGGCCCATCAAGCCAACAAATGGTTCCGTTTCCGGCACTGGGATTTGCATAACGAGATGTGTGATGTCGCATCATTGGAATCCAACTAAGAAGGAGATTGAAGACTGGTTGGATAGAAAGATCCACGAATTCGTGGTGTAAGAAAACAGGGATCCACGATTGACGAAAGAACATTGTTTGGACAGATATCTGTACACAGAGATACACAAAATCTTCTTTTGTTTCTTCCTGGTTGAATTATATGAGTGGATCGCGAAGTTGGCAGACGACCAAGGGAGGTGGAGGCTTGACAGTCCGATTGTTTGGACCCCACAGTTAGTGTGGAAAGTGGAAGCCTCTGAAGATAAGATCGCACGCGCTCGATCATTGGCTTGATCGTATCATAGGAGGGTTTGTGACAGAGTTCGCGGTCGATACTTCAGTCAGTTACAGCGAAGCAGAGCGCCGCTTCTTCAAAGGGCAGCGAGGTAAGTATTTGAAATCATTAAATATTTGGATTAAGATGCTCTTGTGTGAAAAGCAGGTTATGTAGTTACCTTGATGTTTAGGGCTACATGAAGTGGAAGGACTTTTAGGGACGAAGGAAGAAAAGACCCTCAATATAGCCCGGTGATTGAGCCTTCTTTGAGTGATAATGAGGGAGCAGCACATACTTCTCCGTAGAGCGCTATTCAGTTGACAAAGCAAGGGTTCCTGCGAATACTGCATCCACCCACACCACCTCCATCTTCATCCCCACCGCTTACACCCTCACCCACACCACCGCCACCTCCACCACCATTCAACATGGTGAACTCCGTAAAGATACCTATGTTCAAGGGCGTGGGAAATGAAGATCTGGACCAATTTTGGTTCGTTGCGAAGGCTGTTTGGGAAGCTAAAGGTATCACGGATGATCAAATGAAGAAAGCGACATTGGTTAGTGCTTTGTAGGACCGCGCACTAACTTGGTACATTAAGTACTGCACTGATAATCCGACGTCCGCGTTGGCAGATATCTAGATTGCGCTGAATAAGGAATTTAGTAGACCTAAGTTTGAGGCGCAATCAATTGTGGGATTCAAGGAGATCATGATGAAGCTTAGTGAGACACCTTGAGATTTGGATAAAACATTGAAGTGTACGATCCGTGAAGCCAAAATGAATCTGACTGATGGGTAACACTGCGAATGGTTTGTGGCCTTGCTCCTGCCTCATCTAAGGGTTGCACTATCACAACAGAAGATCGGGACCCAGGCGGAAGCTCTGGAAATGATGATGAGATTGAACAAGACACCAATGTAGGATGTTAATTTGGGGGTTATTTGTTACAATTTTGGAGGACCAGGACACTACGAGCGAGACTTCCAAAACTCAATGCGGCTGTCATGCTGCTATTATACTCTCACCATGCAACGGAGGATTGCCCTATAGTGTTAGCCAAGATACGCGAGAAGGGGGTGCAGCCTCAAAAACCGACTCAGTACCTGTAGATGATGAGGGCTGAGCCTCACGAGGAAGATCCTAAGGTAAATATTGTGCTGTGGAGTGGAGCGACCACTGGTGAGGATAAGGAGAAGCAACCTGAAGAAGGCGAGTGGGTTCGTAAAGCACCAGAAAAGGAGATCGGGTTTGATCTAGAATGTGCAAAAGAAACATTTATGGAAGCGAAGAAAAATTTCGCTGAGGCCTCTACCTCAAGGAGTCAAGAGAAGCCGACTAAAGAAATGGACCCATCCATGATTACCACGTTCTTGGAGACCTGCATGACCCTGCTCTGTGATAGCAAGGCTGTGAAGGGAGTGCAGGAGCTGATTAATAGGTGCGTTGGCAAGGAAAACCGTTAATTTTAGGTATGTTCTATGCTAGAGCAATTTATTTCAATTTTCACAGTTAGCTCATTATCTTTTCCACATTAGCAATCACATCAACATTAAAGTAAACTGCAGAGAGAACACAAATATAAATCGTAGAAGACAAGTCAAGACAAGAGGACACAAGATGTGGCGCATGGCGCTAGCCAGGGACAAACCCCACAATGTGTGGGGAAACCCTTGATCAATTATTCTTTTATGTTCTTCAAATTTCAGCAGTGAAAGAGAGAGAGAGATAGTACATTTACAATAGAAGTCAACACTTGACTTATCTAGATCATTTCGTATAACGATGAGATCAGTTGAAGACATTCTGCTTCAATTGACTCTCCAAGGTGACTCCTTCACCTATCATCGTGCTGCATTTGGTTCTCTCGCTGTACCGTTGAATACTGCACCATGCTGCACTAATCATGATTATCATCATGCTGCCCATGTCCATGATCTTATCCATCATCATGCTATCCTTCATGTCCATGATCTCATTCAACTTCATGCTGCCCATGTCCATGATCTTATCCATCATCATGCTGCCCTTCATGTCTATGATCTCATTCAACTTCATGCAGTCCATGTCCATGATCTTATCCATGCTGCCCATACTAATGTGCATCATCATCATGCTGCTGTTCTAACAGATGGCATTCAGTTGCTGCTATTCATTGTGATAGGGCTGCTACAGGTATGCCATTCTATCACTGTTGTTTATCATGCTGCCCTTTGACATATAGGTTGAATAGACATTACGTTTGGGCTTCTTGAACCTACATAAGTTGCTGGTTGGCTTGATAATAATTCCATAATCAAAATAAATTCATATCTTCATAAATACTTATCAGAATCGGATGATCTTTAGATCAATCCTACACCTCTCGACGAGAGGGATCCAATAAAAATATCAGCTGCCACTAATAAGCTGGCCCACATGGAGTTTGGCCCTAGTTGCCAATTTTAGCACTCCTTCTCAATCAGGGAGAACTCCATCCGCTGATCCATATGTTCCACTGTACTATCTGCCATTAGTGTCTTGCACTGCTCTGCTTAGCTCTGTTGGCTCTATTCTGCTCAGCTCAGCTCTACTAGCTCTGCTCAACTTTGCTCTGCTCAGCTCAACTCTACTCAACCTTGCTGGCTCTGCTAGCTTTGTTCTACTCTAATAAGCTCAACTGACTCTGCTCTGCTCAACTTAGCTTTGTTGAACTATGAAGAAGAAGAATTGATCGAGAATGTCTCATACCATTCTCCACTGGCCCGAAGTCAGTCTCAGAGTGCGTACCACTGGTCCTAGACCAGTCTCAACTGACCCAAAGTCAGCGCCATAGTGGGTACCACTCCTACCACTGGTCCCAGACCAATCCTCCATTGACCTGAAGTCAGTCTCAAAGTATGTACCACTGGTTCCAGACCAGTGTCACTCGACTCGAAGTCAGCGTCATAGTAGGTACAA
>APFE031358350.1:244096-311400 GCA_000404065.3 Pinus taeda
CACTTCACTACCACAAACTGGGGAGAGATGGTTCAAAAACCGATCAGAACAAGACCAACAATGGAAGCAAATTCTAAAGAATCCAGGTATGGACACTAGCATCTTTACAAAGGGAATCCCTGTTAATCTTGTCAAAGAAGAATGGACAACTTTGCTTCTACTAGTACAAAAATTCTTTACATGTGAGGGAAGGTTTGGAGTTCTATATGTTTATCATGCCAAAATTATGATGCATTTCTTAGGAGAGCATGACATTAACCTTCCATACTTTTTGCTCTCAAGCCTTAGAAAAATGTGCTCCATAGTCCAAAGAAACCCAAGAAACATTGAGCCACATTTATACCATCATGGGCTTGTCAAAATACTAATTGAAGAACAGTTAAAGACCAAAAGGGATACTTGGGAAAGATTTCTTGTGAGGAACCACTTCCAAGAGGCAGGAGAAGCCTCTGTGCCTAGAAAGAGTAGAAGAAAAAGAGAAGAGGTTACCCCAGAAACTGCTGTCCAAGAAGAAACTGTGCAAGACCTTGTTGAAGAAGAAAATGTTACCCATAACTCTGAGGAAGAAATTGACCTTGAGCTTGCTGTAGACATTAACCAACCAGCCCAAGGAATCATTACAAAGACCCTGCAAGAAATTGTACAAGAGGCTGCTCAAAAGAAAAAGGAGAGTAGGAAGAAACAAAAGAAAGAAAAAGGAAAAGCTATAGCCCAAGAAACCTACCTCACTCCTGAAAATTCCAGTGAAGAGGACACTCGGCCATTGGCACATAGGTTGGCAAAACTTCATGAGGCTGCCCTTTCCAAGAAGATGCAAAAACGAAAGCAGAAGCAACCAGAAGAAAAACAGAGCATCACCACCGTGAGGAGGAGCAGCAGGTTACAAGGTAAAATAAGGGCCACAAAGAACAAAGAGTCATTCTTTATTGACTTGAGCACACCTGAGAAGGTTTCTACAAGACTTGACTTTGAGAAAATCCCTCCACATGTTGAGCAGGTTGAGACTAGTCCTCCACGTGAGGAAAGTCCTTTTGAGCATGAATTTTAATTTGAGCATGAGCCTAGTCCAAAGAGGTCACCGGAGATTGACCCAGATCAGCAGAGAGTATATAACTACTTGGAGACATTAGAACAAGATGCTACTGGTCCAAGCACTGTTCTACCTCTTGAACAACAGGTTCAATCACTGAAGCAAGAAGTATTTGAGCTAGAGGTACTAAATCGCCACATCAAACAGGAAAATGAAAAACTGAAGGAAAGGAGCAATGTGGACAAGATGGTTCACGATAATACAATGCTTCATATGGGTATTTTGCAAAAAGAAAACAAAAAGGTAAAGAAGAAATGCAGGAGGCTAAACAGAGATTTGATCAATTTAAGGTTCAGATGCTTGATGAAAAGACCAAGAGTCAGTATTGCTACACAGAGGAAGAGGAGAAGATTAGATGTCTTAGCAGAGGCATCTCAGCAGATGGATTAAACAATATTTTCATTGCATGAGGACATGCAACACCCTTGTAGTGGGGGTATGTAGAGCCTCTAACTTGCACCTATTTATCCATCATTACCTACAGCTTTTCCTCACTTATCCCTCTCTTTCGCCCTATTTTCCTCATATACTTACCCAGATCATTACATTTGATGTCTTTAAGCATGATTGGTTGACTTTGCTAAATGTTTGACTGTTTGTCTAGATTTTTGACATATGCACAGAGTTTCCGCAGTTGTCTGGCAATTCCGTAGCCATTCAACAATTCTGTAGCCTTTTCATTGATCTCCATGTTCCACGTGTCATTTTGAAAAACGAATCACATGGGCACGTGGGAATGAAGGTGTTGAAGGTTCTTGTGCTATTGGCTTGGTCAGCAACGCCACGCATACCTCCGGTCAACGAGGATCCAACTTCGGTCAACAAAGCCAGCTCAAACGGTGCTGCGTGAGCTGAAAGGTCACGTCACTCCAGATGGTAACTCCTCCACTCTACGCAGGTCATGGGAGACAGGATCCAACCTTGGATTCAACCTCCATGACAACCGTACCTTCTAGATCACCCACGGACCTATTGACGTGTTGCTGAACCATTTAATTAGCATGTTGTTAGTTAATTTCCAGTTTCATGTTTTACGCAGTAGGCAGTTGTTCATACGCTTATAAAATCCAACGTCTGCGCACGCTTAAGGATTAGCTTTTAGTTGTTTTTTTTATGTAATTGCTACGCTTTTAGTGAGCACAGAAACTCTGTTTTGAAGCTGCTGTTTCAGCACTTTTTGACTGTAATTTCTGCATTATGAATTAATAGAAGACTGCTGTTTTGACTCCTTTACATAGCTAATCTTTCTTTGGGCTTTGTGGATGGAGGACCCCCGTTCATAACAGCCTTTGTACAATAATTTACCTTTATGTTCTTGCCATTTCCTTCTTTTGAATTCAACAATTTTCCTTTTCTTTAACACATGTACAGATTTGATTTACTTTCACTGTCATTTCATTTCCAACATTTACTTTAAACTGATCACGACTGTTTTCTGCAGGTGTTAGCCCGGGATTGTGTGTCTTTGTGTATTTGCTTTATCTCTAATAGTATTTTCAGTTGTCATATTCATAATTGCTGCCTTTACTCTGTTTTCCTAACTGATTTCTAGTTTAGTTTCTCAAGTTGTATGCTAACATATTGATGGTCTCTTTATCATAAGCTATTCATCTTTAAGAGATCAGAATACTAATAAATTACAGCTTGCTTTGAGTACTTTTTAGACTTATTTCTAACTACTTCTTAATCGTGTTTCACATAATACCATATGTTGGAAGCAGAGAGTTAGGAAGAGTTAAACATTATAATTGGTCTTTAAAGTAGTTTTTCTTATCTTTTTATTGCAGCAGCATGAGTAGTGACTAGTGCCATTAGAAAGTGGTTTTTCTGCTTTGCTTTCAGTTTCATTTCAAGTTATTTCTTTCAAGCTTTTTTCTTTGCAAGTTTAGAAGGTAGTTAGAAACCACCAGTAACACACACTCACTCATTTAGAAATCACCTTACACACACTATCACTCATCTGTTTATAAAATCTCTATTCCATCTTAGGAAGATAAATTGACCACAAACAACATCCCCAAACGACAAAAAAAATCTAAGAGGTTGCTTAAGTACATATAGTACACCTTCACTTCATCAGCTTACGAGCCCCGGGTTGACAATTAATGAAATCAATTTAGAAACACTAAATTGACCAAACATGATCTTCTTTGCTTTGACTTCTCCCTTGGTCCACTTGTTCCTAGCAGAAACTGATGCATTTGATGGAGGCTCAATGATTTTGCCTCTCAGATGGTCCAACATTTCTCGCTCTTCTAGTGTCAGATCGAGAGACATCTTCCATCTGTGATAGTCAAACTTCTCACGGAGCTTGTCTTCAGCGGGGAAATGTGATGAGGACCCCATGAAGTCTTTTAGATTGCTTCAACAACCTTCGGTGATTGCTCTTGCTATTGCTTGGGCTTTGTCTTCACCTCAGCTCCAATACCATCTTAATTTATGGTATGTTCTATGCTTAGTGCAGTTTAGTTCAATTTCATCTTATTAGCCACTGGTTAGCAATCACATTAACATATATTAAAATGCAGATAGAACATTAATAGATCGATAGAAAACAAGCCAAGACAAGAGACACCAGATGTGACGGCTAGCCAGGGACAAACCCTAATGCAGGGAAACCCTTTGATCAATTCTTCTTTAATCTTCAATAATTCAACAGAGAGAGAAATAGTACAATTGTACAGATATGTAATTTTTATGATACTAGTAATAGAAACCCTAACCAACATTTGCAAAGTAGATCAAATGGTCTAGAAATGACCTTGAGTCAACCTTGGTCAACTCAGCCTTGAACAACAATGAAGGGCAGCCCAAAACAACCTAAAAGAAATGGTCAAAACAGGGCAACGAATTGGCAGCCTTGCAGTTTGCCCTAACTAGTTAGTGCTGGTCACTTTGTTGGTCAAATCAGGTCCTTGGATGGTAGATCAGGATTGCGGCTTGCTTGAAGGAGACTCCCCACACCAAGCCATAGACAAAATGCCTTCCTCGTTGGTCAACACATTCATCCCTTGATTGCTACACCCAAGTCAACGAAAGTCAACACAGAACAGACTTGTGTCCTCCTCCTTGCTGCATATTCCTTGCTTCCTTATTGCGTCCTTCTTCTCTCACGTGAGAGCTGCTCCTTGTTAACCCAATCAAGTAAGGAGAGTGAGAGAGAAGAAGATAAGATGAGATGAGATGAGTGAATAATGACTCAACCTCACTTGTATTTATATGATATGTTGGGCATGTTTGCCACACATTTAGCTACTAGTCGACCTTGACAATTTGTCAAGTAAATACAAATAAATTCATATCTCCATAAATACTTGCGGAATCGAATGATCGTTAGATCAATCCTACACCTCTCAACGAGAGGAATCAAGGAAAAATATCAACTGCCATAAATAAGATGACCCACATGGAGTTTGGCCCTAGTTGCCAATTTTAACAAATTAAGTATGGGACTGTGTGGAAAATTATTTTCAGGCTTTCAATATCTCATCAATTCCGAGAGAAGATAATGTCCATGCAAATTCCTTGGCGGTTTCTTCCATTTATTTTAAAATACCCGATCCTTTGCAATTACACAATTAGATTGAAGTAAAGTATAGACCTTCGATTCCTGATATTTTAGAACACTGGCAAGTCTTTGAAGATGATGAGCAGTTGAAGAATTTCTTATAGGCCATTGATGAATTCTATGGTTTACATGTTGAAGAAGAAAACAATGATGAAATGAAACCAAATGATGGTGTCTTAGATATGAACTTTAAACAGAAATTTGCTAATCATGATATTAGTGAGTTATCAAATAATTATATCCCAAAGGGATTAGTTATTCGTGAAAAATTGTTTGATCAAAATGATGGGTCAAAATATTCATTTTTAAATTCACAATAAGAATATATACAAGACTATAATATTCGTACTACAAAAGAAATCAGAAATTTTAAAATCTCAGCTAGTTTGCCTCAAAACATAAAAGAAAAATATTTAAGTTTGTTTAAGCAATACAAAGATATATTTGCATGGTCATATGAAGAATTGAAAACCCATGACACAGTTATTATTTAGCACAAAATTCCTCTTAAACCAGGAGCTAAGCCATTTCAACAAAAATTAAGAAGGATTAACCCAATCCTACTGCCTATTATTGAGAAAGAAGTAAGAAAGTTTTTGGATGCCAAAATAATTGTTCCCTTAAGATATTCTGAATGGATAGCTAACTCGGTACATGTTAGGAATAAAAATGGAGAAATAATACTGTGTGTCAATTTTAGAAACTTGAACAAATTGTTCCTGAAAGATAATTATCCATTACCAAAAATGGATCAATTGCTTCAAAGAGTATCATGTTCTGACAATATTTCAATGTTGGATGGTTTTTCTGGATACAACCAGATTTTGGTCAGTCACGAAAATAGAGAAAATACAACATTCGCAACTCCGTGGGGTACTTTCATGTATAATATGCAATTTGGTCTAATCAATATTGGAGCAACGTTTCAAAGGGAAATGGATCTGACATTTGCTGGTAAGGTAAATGAATTCATAGCTATTTTTTGACTTTGATGCTAAACACATCAAACACTTGAGGAAATTTTTTGAGAGATGCAAAAAAATTGGGATTTATCTTAATCTTAAAAAGTCACTCTTTGCAATGAGGGAAGGAAGATTATTGGGACACATTATTTCAAAAGGAGGAGTTATAGTTGACCCTAAAAGAGTTTCAACAATTCAGGTAATTAGTTGGTCTAAAAATAAGAAATAAACTCAATCATTCTTAGGGAAGATAATTTTTTAATGAGTTTCATGCGTAATTATGTTGAAATTGTTAAAGTTATTATTGATATGCTCAAGAAAGATAATGAAGTTAAATGGACTATCCAAGCTAGATACTCATTCTCACAAATCAAGAAGGAAATTTCAGAAGCTCTCGTGTTTGTCAGCCAAGATTATTCAAAATGTTTTAGTATTATCTCCTTCACCACAGATACTACCATAACAACGGTTTTATTGTAGAGAAATGATGATGAACATGAGTAGCCAATTGCTTTCTTTAGTAAGGTTATGAGAGATCCTAAACTAAAATATGACATCATAGAAAAACAAACTTATGCCTTGGTACAAGCTTTGAAAGCATTTGTGGTTTATGTTTTACATTATCCTATAATTGCTTATGTGCATAACAATGCAGCAAAGACAATGTTCACTCAACCTGATACAAATGGAAAGAGGAGGAGATGGATTGCTAAGATACTTGAGTTTGATTTAAATATCAGACCTACGACGTTGGTGGAAGGACAAGGTTTAGCTAAGTTGTTGGCATAATCAAACTGCAGAATACTTGGTATTAATACCATATTACTTTTCAGGAGAGAAGAATCCACAAGAATCTTCTCATTTTTCAGGAGAGAAGAATTCACAAGAACCTTCTTCCAGTGCAATTCCTATATCTCTTCCTTTACACATTGATGAAATTTTTTTACTATCAGATTGATACAAAGATATAATGCATTTTCTACGTGATTTTAAGTACCCTCTTGAATTCACAAAGAATCAATGTAGATCCCTTAGACTCAAGGCCATGAAGTACTACATGGTAAATGCAAATTTGTATTGGAAGGATCCCTTAAATATCCTCTTGCTATGTTTGATTGAAAGTGAAACAGATGGAGTAAATGAGCAGTTTCATGAAGGAGTTCGTGGAGGACATTATGCTTGGAAAACAATTGCATATAAAATAATAAGAGCAAGTTTCTATTGGCCAAAATATTTTTCACATGTTGGAGAAAATGTGAGAAGTTGCATCCCTTGTCAGAGATTTGCAGACAAACAGAGGTTAGTGACACTTCCCCTTGTTCCTGTTTCATTGGAAGCTTCTTTCTTGCAGTGGTGCTTCGATTTCATTGGTGAAATAGTTTTTACTTTTAGTAATCAACACAGATGGATAATAAAAGCCATTGATTACTTCACAAAGTGGGTAGAAGCAATTCTTGTTAAAAATGCAATTGACAAAGTGGTGATAAAATTTATTGAAGAAAACATTTTTTTTCTAGATTTGGTTGTCCAAGACAAATAGTTACAGAGAATGCTCAAGCTTTCAGTATCAATAAGATGATATAATTTTGTCAAAAATATCAAAATGCTTTACATCACTCTACTCTTTATTATCCACAAGGAAATGGGCTGGTAGAATCATCAAATAAAAGTCTGATTAAAGTCATCAAGAAAGTGTTAGCAGATCATAAAAGGAACTGGGACAATCATCTCAAATATGCAGTATGGGAAAACATGGTTTCACCTAAAAGGTCTATTGTGAAATCTCTTTTTCAACTTGTTTATGGAATAGAAGCTATCTTCCCTAGTTAATTAGCATTTCCAGTCATGTAGTTTTTGCAAGAGTCATATGAAGAGGCATATGATTTTTCAAGAAGGATAAATCAAATTATTGAGTTAAAACAAGATAGATATTATGTTCAACATGAACTTCGACAATATCAAGAAAAAATGAAGAGTTTGACAGAAAAGCCATAGAAAGAGATTCTAGACAAGGAGATTTGGTTCTCAGATGGGATGCAAGAAGAGAAAAAAGAGGCAAGCATGGAATGTTTGATAACCAATGGTTAGGACCTTTCAACATTGCGAATGTCAAAGGAAATAATACATTCATCCTACGTAACCTGGAAGGAGAATATTTCTCATTGCTAGCCAATGAACAATATCTCAAGCATTATATCCAATATTGAATCATTTTAGTATCCTCATCATATTTTTCTAGTTTTTCTTTAAATTACTAGAGAAATGTGATTTTCACAACAAAGATTCCACAACCTTAGGATATGGCACATGGATCTATAGGTTCTCTGCGTTCTACAGGGGAAGCAGTACCCAGATGAAGCCGATGTTGTAACTTATTTTTACCATTAGAATAGTTGCAAATTTCTTTTTATTGTAAAAAAAAGAGAAAGGAAAAATATAAAAATAAAAATTAGAAAATAAATGAAAATAAAAAACACAGAGAAAAACAATGAAATAAATAAAGAAAAAGAGAAAAAAAAGATATTTTTATTTTACAGAATAAGTACGCTCATTTAAATGCCATTATGTTGTATAATTTTATTTATTAAATATGTATTTTTCAAAATAAATATTGAAAAATAAAGTTTGATGTGATTGCCGCCAAAGACATATTTCGTATGCAGCTTCCGACGATTACGATTGCGGACGTTAATATCAACGACATTTGATGAATGGTGGGACCCCTCGCATTCCCGACAATTAATGGAGGGGGGTGGTGGTCTGCAAAGTTGATTCCTCGATCCCGCTTTTGTAAACATGTCAAGCTCCGACAAATAGCAATACCCCATCCGCTTGAGGTCATTTACCTCTACATCTTAGAAATAATTGGGGGGGGGGTGGTGAATCAATATTCCTTAGCAATTAGAACCTCTAAATCTTTTTAGAGCATTAGTTAATCTTCGATTTTTATTAATGTTTATGCAGTAATAACAGTAAATAACAGAACATGGTAGACACAAGAATTTTAGGTGGAAACCCCCTCTGGGTCAAAAACCACCAAATGCTTTTCTGATAAATTCTTTAATCCTCAACCCCAACTGAAATGAAAGAAACAACTTCCTAGAATTCTAGAAAAGCATTCTTCTCCAGCTCCCACTGGAAGGACTTCCCAATCACTTGGTTTCTTCAGTAGCCAACTGAATTGATGCCCCAACATCCTAGACCAACCTACCACCTTCAAGTGTTCATAGGGTCCAACCTGTAGGTGACTTCATGCACTAGCTTAACACCTCCCTGCCACTCTATAATGACTGAAATGAGACAAGAGTGTGGATTCCTGTACCAGGGACAATGATCCACGATACAATATGATTTACAATGATTTTGACCAAACACCCAATCAAACTATGACTTGCAACCCAACCATGACATCATCCCAACAGAGACTCCTATGCCTCCCAATAATGCCTTTTCGACTCTAGGAAGATTGACTCTTTTACAATAATGACTCTTAAAAGATGACACTTTTACAAATGACTCTTTTACAACTTTACAATGATGACTCTTGGCCTTGACACTTCTTCACAATATACGAATGACTATCATGTCTTCAAAGGATGTCTTGCTGCAATGCTTCCTTTGATTTGATGCTTCTGCTCTTGAATTCTTGCTTGAAGCTGTACTTGAATCTTCTTCTACCCGCATGCAGAACTCGTCTGGCAACACCAATCCTAAAACAAAACAAAATACCCTTCAACTTACCTCTGTCTGCAAAACACATGTAAGTGCATAATAATGAATAAATACAAATTAAAATTACAATGCATACCTGAAGTGTGCTTGTCAGTTTTTTTGTTGACTTGTTGCAGCAGTAGACAAAGACTCCCATTCTTGATATAGGCTTGGACTCTATGGAAGACTATATCCAAAACTGACCTAAAGATATATATAATAAAAACTGGTGGTAGACCCTAAACCTGTGATCGACCAAGTTCTAAGTACAACAACAGAGACCATTCTATCAACTATGACAAGAAAAGTAACATGAACTTACAACATCATATTGATTAACCAGACTTGGTGTAGCATCAAGAATATGTAGCATAAAATGTGTAGTATCAAGAATAGGACATCCAAAATGTGGTATCAAAGCTAACTATGACATATAGAGACATAGAGATATAACCGAGACCTTATATGTACTTATGTTGTCCTGCAAAAATATATGTTGGAGATGATACTCATATTTCAAATGTAAACACTAATCATACATACCTTGTTGTAGGAGACTTGCATTTGACTGTTGATGTGTGGTCCTTACTGCAATGATCCTTGAATGCATGCTTCTTCTTTCCTTCTAGGAGCTCGATATTGAATTTGTTGTATCTATGTAATTTCAGATCTTTAGGGTTTGAAATTTTGTCTTGTGGTAGCCCTATGAGTCCCATTTCCAACCCCATAGGTCTGATCAAGATTGGATTCTTCAAGAAAGTGTTAGGCCCAATATCCCACGATAACCTGATTATAGACTAGTTCAGTGGAGCATGACCTTCGGCCTTGAAAATGCTACTTAACAAACTACAATTCGTTCTATTTCTGTGACTATTTATGAAATTTGAATCCAATGCTCAAAGAAGAAAGTTATGACGATCTTCCCAACGTCACATGTTTGACAAGGAATTCAGGAGCTTGCAAAAACCCTAACTTCCTCAGATCATATCTCCGAATATATAGAGAACCAAGATCTCAAATTCGGCCATGAGGTTCATAGAGATTTCTTCTCAAATGGGTTTTCATTTTAGCTTTTGAAGTTTTGCAGCGAAAAGGTTATAATGAAAAGTCCACGATGTCCTGTTTGAAACCACAAAATCCCTACTAGAGGAGGATATGAGGGTCATTACTTATATGAATGTCTTGAGTTGAGAGGGTTCTCAACAAGTGAACATTGGAGAGATTTTAGGAGGAATTATTATTATTATTAATTATTGACTATTCAATGACCACAACCAATTATGAATAGCATGCCACAACCCCATAAGATTTTAGCCCACTAACTGGGGTTACTAACTTCAAACATGAATATCTCTCAAACTGTGAAGAATTACTTGGCGTGCCATATATCAACAGAGACATCTCAATGAGTAGAATCCATATAGAAGATCCTTGACTCAGAATATGTTAAGATATGGTATGTTCTATGCTTATAACAATTTACTTCTTTTTTTTATTATATTCCACAGATTAGCAATCACATATACATAAAGTAAAGTGCAGATAGAACATTAAACTATCAATAGAAAACAAGCCAAGACAAGAGACACAAGATGTGGTGGCTAGCCAGGGACAAACCCCACAATGTGTGGGGAAACACTTTGATCAAATCTTCTTTTATCTTAAATAATTTAGCAGAGAGAAATAATACAATAAATATGATTTATATAAGCAGTAGCAAACCCTAGACTAGCAACATCAACATTAGCGGCTTCATCATCAAACTAGGACATACGATATCTCACAAATCGACCGTCGGATCGGCTTGATTCCACCACCAAAAGTTGTAGCTTCTAGAGGAGGTTCAGATGAGCCTACATCACCATTCAAATGAGGAGATCTTCTCATCCACACAAGTCAAACTTCACTTCTGCAGTTGCAGCTTTAGTTTCAACAGCTTCCTTCAAACTAGGGCAGTTGATATCTTGCAAACAATTCGTCGGATTGATTTGATTCCACCACCAACAGTTGCGGCTTTCAGAGGAGGTTCAGATGAACCTACAACACAATTCATATGAGGAGATATTCTGGTCCATGCAGGTCAAACTTTACTTCTGCAGTTGCAGCTTCAGTTTCAGCAGCTTCCTTCAAACTAGGGCAGTCGATATCTTGCAAACCGTCCATCGGATAGACTTGATTCCACCACCAAAAGTTGCAGTTTTCAGAGGAGTTTTAGATGAACCAACAACGCAGTTTAGATGAGGATATGTTCTGGTCCACGTAGGTCAAACTTTACTTTTGCAGTTGCAGCTTCAGTTTTAGCAGCTTCCTTCAAATTAGGGCAGTTGATATCTTGCAAACCGTCCGTCGGATTGACTTGATTCCACCACCAAAAGTTGCGGCTTTCAGAGGAGTTTCAAATGAACCTAAAACGCAGTTCAGATGAGGAAATATTTTGGTCCACGCTGGTCAAACTTTACTTCTGCAGTGGCAGCTTCAGTTTTAGCAGCTTCTGGCTTCACATGTGTGAGAGAGAGACCCTTTTCTACGCAGTAGAGAAGATACTCTTTTCTGCACAGTAGAGAGAGAGAGATGTGATGAGATGAGTGAGTGAAAATGAGGAAAAGTCCTCTTATATTTATACACAAATGATGATGTTTGAATAGATGCCACTGTTGGGCTTCTGAGCCTACATGAGTTGTAGGTCGGCTTGATAATAATTCCATAATCAAAATAAATTCATATCTCCATGAATACTTATCGGAATTGGATGATCTTTATATCAATCTTACACCTCTCAATGAGAGGAATCTAATAAAAATATTATCGGCCATGAATAAGATGACCCACATGAAGTTTGGCCCTAGTTTCCAATTTTAACACTCCCTCTCAACTAGGGAGAACTTCATATGCAATTTGTCTATTAGCCGTTAGTATTGATCCATCAAATGGACTGCCCTGTACAGTGTGACCCTTGCCCTACTCTGCTCTATTCTACCTGTTCTGCTTTGTCTTGTTCTACGCTGTACTGATCTGTATTGTTCTACTCTATTTTGCTGTACTCTTGCATTGTTATGTTCTGCTTTGCTTTTGTCCGAATTATGAAGAAGAAGAAATGACCGAGGATGTATCATACTGACTCAAAGTCAGTCTCAGAGTATGTACCACTGGTCCCAAACTAGTTTCAACCGACCCGAAGTCAGCGTCATAGTATGTACAACTCCTACCACTGGTCCTAGACCAGTAACATCCTCCACTGAGTCAAAGTCAGTCTCAGAGTGCGTACCACTGGTCCCAGACCAATCTCAACTGACTCGAAGTCAGTGTCATAGAATGTACCACTCCTACCCTTGGTCCCAGACCAGTAACATCCTCCACTGACTCAAAGTCAGTCTCAGAGTGCGTACCATTGGTCCCAGACCAGTGTCAACCGACCCGAAGTCAATGTCATAGAATGTACCACTCCTACCACTGGTCCCAGAACAGTGTCATTGATCCTAGATCAATGGAGGTCATCCTAGCGTAGGGACTGTGGTAGATACAACGATGCGTCCATCGGTACTACTATGGTCCCTAACTTCATTTCCCTGCTCATTGATCAGATGAGAGGTACTTCTCATGAGTCCCAGACTGCATGGGTAGGATGCCTCGACAGGAGAACTAATCAATCCTGTCCTCACAGGAGAACACATCGATCCTGCTACAATCGCCATGGAGAACACATCAATCCAGGCTGCCATGGAGAACACATCAATCCATGCCTCACAGGAGAACACATCAATCCTACTACAATTGCCATGGAGAACACATCAATCCAGGCCTCATAGGAGAACACATCAATCCTGCTACAATCGCCATGGAGAACACATCAATCCAGGCCTCACATGAGAACACGTTAATCTTGCCACAATCGCCATGGAGAACACATCAATCCAGGTCTCATAGGAGAACTAATCATCCTGTTACACATGAGAGCAAATCATCCTGTTCCACAAGAGAGCGAATCATCTTGTCCCACAAGAGAGCGAATCATCTTGTTCCAATGCACACCACCAGGGGAGGGTGAGTCACCCTGTGGTCGTATGTTGCTCCAGTAAGAACCACAAGCCCTCAGATCTCCTAGAGCTCAATGTATGCAACATGCAGGACCCTTGTACAAGGGTTTCTTGATGACTCCAAGTCGTTGGGAAAAATCATAGATTAGATCTTAACTCGAGGCTTTGAAAAGGTGTTTCGACCTGTACATCATCTTAATGTGACGGAGCCTCCTTGCTCATCGACTTACCATATCCCAAATGATGTCTATCTGCTGGAGAAATTGACGAATACGAGATTCCTCAATAATCGAATCCCACCTTTGGTTGTTACATAGAATCACAATGGTATTTGTTCAAACAGCTCATTGAAGAGCTTCCCCAACTAGGCAGCTTCATATGAGTTCATACTCGTAGATATGTATCCGATCTCGGCGGTGCTTATGGCAACCGACTTCTACTTCCTTCTCATCCATTATATCGAAGCAAAATCCAAAGAGAAACAACACTAAAAGTGCTCCAGTGATCCTCCACACTACCTGCCTAATCAACATTCGATTAATCATGCAGTTTCATATTTCCGGTAGTGTATCTCAATCCATGAGAGATTGTGTCCTGAAGACATCTCAGAAGATTCTTGGCACCAATCTAGTGAGGCTCAACCAAATATGAGCTCACAATGCTAACTGCAAAACATATGTTCGAACGGAGGTTCACCAAGAACATCAATGCGAATGAGTTTATGAAACTCAGAGGCATTTCCCAAATCTGGTCTGACATCACTACCATATAACTTCTAAATGTTAAGATCCTTGAGGTAGTCACAGGCTTGTAATCCATCATACCAATTCTTTTTAGAATCTTCACCACATATTTTCCTTGAGATAGGAAAATTTCCCTTGGCTTCTGCCACACTTCAATTCCTTGGTTCTTCATTTCAAATTCAGAAGCCAACTCTCTCTTACATTTGTGAATGAGAGGGTATGCACCTGTTAGAAAGAGGTCATCCACATACAACACCAATATGAGAGGCTTGTCATCCTTAGCCTTAAGGTAAAGGTTAGGATCGGCTTCACTCCTAGTGAATCCTAGCTTTATCAAGTAGCTATCGATCCTCTCATACCATGCTCAGGCTGCTTGCTTAAGCCCATAGAGAGCCTTCTTCAACCTGCATACATGATATTTTCAATCATAAATCTCAAATCCTTCGGGTTGCTCCACATAGACCTCTTCTTTGATCGAATTGTGCAAGAACACGGTCTTGACATCCATCTGATGTAGGTTCCATCCTTGTGAAGCCACAAGGGCTATGATCAAGCGGATGGTCGTATATCTGGCAACAAGTGCAAATATCATAGTCTATAGCTTCCTTCTGGGAGAAACCTCGAGCAACAAAACGAACCTTATACTTTTCCGTACTTTCATCTGCTGCATGCTTTATCTTGTAAAGCTATTTAGAAGTGACAATTGCCTTGTCCTGGGGTCTGGGAACTACTTCCCAGACATCATTCTCCATAATAGACTCATATTCTATGGTCATAGCATCCTTCCATACTTGATGCTTGACGACATCTGAGAATGATGAAGGCTCATTTTGTATGATCATGCTCATGATGGTCAGGTATCCCTGATACCTGTTAGGTTTCTTACTTTGACAGAAGGTTCCTCGGGGTGCAGCATGTCCTTCAGCATCATCAAGTATCCCCCTAAGCCATGAAGGCCTCTTCCTAGAAGAGGAAGGCTCAAGTGGATAAATAGGATCAATGGGTTCCTCCAAATCAGGGATTGTTACATCATATACCCATAGAGACAACTTCCACAATCGTATAGTTCTTCCTTTCTGCCACACCATTCTACTCAGGAGTATGTGGTGTAGTAGTCTCCCTCTTAATGCCAGCCTCAGATATGCCTGAGTAAACCAACTGTAATATATCGAAGGTCTTGCTTTGACTTGAAGGGAATGGTCCCCTTTTGAGCTTTCCTTCGGCACATCCTGGACATACACCTTCTTTCTCTACTCAGAATTCGGGCATCCCTATCACCATTTGTCCTACACCGAGTAGAGCTTTATAATGAAGGTGGGCAAACCTTCGATGCCAAAGTTCGGACTAAAGAGATGTTCATAAGACATGACACCTAGTGGACTTCCATTGACCTGATATAATAAATCAACACGAAACCCAAGAATAAAGGCATATTTAACATTATTTTTCGATACACGTGCCTTGCCATTGCTGAAGGTTACCTTGTAGCCTTTGTCTTCCATTGCCGAGATGGACACCAGGTTCTTTTGGAGGTCAGGTGCATTTAATACATCCTGGAATTTCTAGCCTTCTTGAATGCTTGTTCTCTTCCTTGATTCGCAACTCTCCTCTTACCTTTGCTATTGAATTTGTCATTCCTTTGATTGCCATTAGAGGGATTTTGATCATCGTCTCGATGTGAGTCCTTTCTATCAGGGCACTCCCTTACATAGTTACCTACTTTATCGCAGATGTAACGTCATCCTTTTATTCCACCCTTAGGTTCAGCCTTTCCTTTTGATTTAGTCCAGGAATTATTTCTTTTCTTAGCATGAGAAGAAAAGGTAGCAAGAGGACCTTTGGGCATGGGCATTTCTTGCTCTTATACCCTTGTTTCTTCTTGAATGCATCTAGCCATTAATTCCTCGAAACCAGGAATTACATTATTGTTTAGAAGAGTAGTCCTGAACATGTACCATTCAGATGGTAATCCTCCAAGAGTCGTGAGTGCCATTTCTTTGTCAGTAATAGTCTCCCCAACAGATAGGAGAACGTTCTTGATCTCAGTGATTCTTAAGAAGTATGCTTGCATACTCTCATCTTTACCCTTATGAATTTCCTTAAGCTTATTTCTAAGAAACAAAACTTGATTTGCATCATTAACTTTAAATAAACTCACCGGTCTATTGTAAATTTCCTTGGAGGTGTTTAGGTCAGAGATGTAGGCCACCAAGTGCTTGTCGATAGAGTCCTGAATGATCTTCTTTGTTTTGACTTCTCTGGCTTTCCATTTGTACCTGGTAGCAGTGGATGCATTTGATGGAGGCTCAACTATATTGCCTCTTACATGGTCCAACACTCCTTGATCTTCTAGGATAGCCTTGCCTATCTTCTCTTTGGTGATTTCTCTTGCTCTTGCTCGGGCTTTGTCTTCACCTCAGCTCTGGTACCATGTTAAGATATGGTATGTTCTATGCTTATAACAATTTACTTCTTTTTCTTATTATATTCCACAGATTAACAATCACATGTACATAAAGTAAAGTGTAGATAGAACATTAAACGATCAACATAAAACAAGCCAAGACAAGAGACACAAGATGTGGCGGCTAGCCAAGGAAAAACCCTACAATGTGTGCAGAAACCCTTTGATCAAATCTTCTTTTATCTTCAATAATTCAGCAGCGAGAAATAGTACAATAAATCTGATTTATAGATCAGTAACATTAGCATTAGCGGCTTCATCATCAAACTAGGGTAGACGATATCTCACAAACCGACTGTTGGATTGGCTTGATTCCACCAACAAAAAGTTGTAGCTTTCAGAGGAGGTTCAGATGAGCCTATAGAGCAGTTCAGATGAGGAGATCTTCGCATCCACACAAGTCGAACTTCACTTCTGCAGTTGCAGCTTCAGTTTCAGCAGCTTCCTTCAAACTAGTGTAGTCGATATCTTGCAAACAGTTCGTTGGATTGACTTGATTCCACCACCAACAGTTGTGGCTTTCAGAGGAGGTTCAGATGAGCCTACAATGCAATTCATATGAGGAGATCTTCTGGTCCACGCAGGTCAAAATTTACTTCTACAGTTGCAGCTTTAGTTTCAGCAGCTTCCTACAAACTAGGGCAGTCGATATCTTGCAAAACGTCCATCAGATTGACTTGATTCCACCACCAAAAGTTGCGGCGTTTAGAGGAGTTTCAGATGAGCCTATGGTGCAGTTTAGATGAGGAGATCTTCTGTTCCATGTAGGTCAAACTTTACTTCTGCAGTTGCAGCTTCAATTTTAGCAACTTCCTTCAAACTAGGGTAGTCGATATTTTGCAAACCGTCCGTCGGATTGACTTGATTCCACCACCAAAAGTTGTGGATGTTAGAGGAGTTTCAGATGAACCTACAATGTAGTTCAGATGAGGAGATATTTTGGTCCACGCAGATCAAACTTTACTTCTACAGTTGCAGCTTCTGGCTTCACATGTGTGAGAGAGAGACCCTTTTCTGCGCAGTAGAAAAGAGACTTTTTTCTACACAGTAGAGAGAGAGATGTGATGAGATGAGTGAGTGAAAATGAGGAAAAGTCCTCTTATATTTATACACAAATGATGATGTTTGAATAGATGTGACTGTTGGGTTTCTGAGCCTACATGAGTTGTAGGTCGGCTTGATAATAATTCCATAATCAAAATAAATTCATATCTCCAAGAATACTTATCGGAATTGGACGATCTTTATATCAATCTTACACCTCTCGATGAGAGGAATCTAATAAAAATATTTTCAGCCATGAATAAGATGACCCACATGAAGTTTGGCCCTAGTTTCCAATTTTAACAAAATAGGGTAAGTTGTCAAGTCAAAATGCCCATGCAAGATTGGGGTAGCCCCTGGTGTTGTTTGGGTTGACATCAATGACAACCACTGATCAACAATATCGCACTTTGGCATTGATGGCAACACAAGTACTCCCCTGCAATCATGAAACCTCTTCCCACTACCTTCTCTCCCCCTTTGTCATCAATTGCAAAGGGTAACTCCCCCTGACAAACTGTCATCCTGTGGACCTGTACACACCTCCACTCCCCCTTTCTACTTCGTTAGATAAGAGAAAGATTCTAATGAGAACTTGGGAGAATCCAAAGCTTTTGGTGAAGATAATCAAATGCTTCACGAGTTGATGGTTTGGTAAAGATGTCAACAATTTGTTCCTTTGTTCCAACATATTCAACCTTGATATTCTTTTCGCTGACTTGTTCCCTAACGAAATGATATTTAATCGGAATGTGATTCATTTTGAAATGCATCACATGATTCTTTGAGATACTGATGGCATTGGTGTTATCGTAAAATATGGGAATAAGCACATCAAACTTGACTTGAAGATATTGCAAGGTTTGCTTCATCTAGAGAACTTCTGTACAATAAGCTTCTACTGCGATATATTCTGCTTTTGCTGTGGATAACAAGATTGAAGACTGCTTTTTAATTAACCATGAAACAAGACAACCACCTAGATAGAATGTTGCTCCATTGGTACTCTTACGATCATCAACACTTGCTGCCCAATCTACATTTGTATAAGCTTGGATTACCAGATCATTTCCTCTGGGATACCATAGACCATATTCTGCTATGCCTTGAAGATATCGAAGAATTCTTTTGACGACAATAATATGAGATTCTTTTGGTGCTGCTTGGAATCTTGCTACTTGTACAACAACCTACATCACATTAGGCTGGGAGGCTGTCTCATATAAGAGACTACCAATCATGGATCTATACAACCTTTGACAATTTTTCTAAGCTTGACTTGCAACATGCTACCATGGGGGTAAGGAATGTCTTGCAATCTTCCATCTGGAATTTCTTGAGCATTTCTTTGATGTACTTGGTTTGATATATGAATATTACTTTATCCTGCTGAGAAATTTAAAGCCCTAAAAAGTATGTCAGTTTGCCAATCATAGACATTTAAAACTCACTTTGCTTTTTTGTGGCAAAGTCTTTACTTAATCTGTCATCATTGCTTCCAAAAATTATATCATCCACATATACTTCAATAATTGTTAGGTTATCTCGATCCACTTTCACATAAAGATTTTTGTTAGCACTTCCTTTCTTGAATCCCTGTTGATGTAGATATCCGTCAAGATGAGCATACCAAGCCCTAGGAGCTTGCTTGAGACCATATAGAGCCTACTTTAATCTGCAAATGTTGTCTTCTTTGTTAGAGAGTAAAAAACCTTCGGGTTGTTTAATGTAAACTTCTTCCTCCAATTCACCATTTAGAAAATATAACTTAACATCCATTTTGTAGACCTTGACTTTTCTCGAGCAAGCATAAGCGAGAAACATCCTGATAGCTTCCATTCTGGTAACAGGAGAAAATGTTTCTTCAAAATCGATTCCTTCAACCTGTGCATATCCTTTGCAGACTAATCTTGCCTTGTTCCTGGTAACCTATAATCCTTCAATTGTTTTACTCCCCTTGAACTTGTAATGAAACTGCCATCTTGTTCAAACTACCGTCTTGTTAATCACAAACTTGTGCCATATATTGCTGCATAGACTCCTCCTCTATAAACATTAAGGAGTCAACAAGCCAGATTGTTCAAAATAGTGAGTCACCTAACGGGCCATCTTGACTTGAGTCATTATTTGAAGCAATTGCTAATTCCTCATGACCTTTTGCTTTTACAAATCCTGAAAGAATAACTTCTGAAACCGTGTTATCTGCTTTGTCTTCCTATACCTGTTTCCTTTTCCAAACCTTCTTATTCTTACAATCTCGAGCCATGTGCCCATAGTTATGACACTTGAAGCATTCAATGTTGTCAATAGGTGATTCCATTTGATATCTGCAACCGCGAGTGCTTTGGCCATAGTTATGGCATTTGAAACATTCAATGTTTTATTCTCTTCTAAAAAAATCATTGTGGAACCTGTCTTGTGATCTTGCAAACTAGCCTGTAGGGTTTTGCAGATAATGATTGTACCTATCAAAAACTTCACAATCCCTAGCCCATAGTTAGCACATAAAAATCAATAACCATTAAATAAATGTGCGTACGTGAATGGTTCATTCTGATGCGATGGTCCTTGATAGTTGTATCTGTTAATAACTTTACAATCCTTGGCCATATGTCCATAGTTAGTGCATGAAAAACAGTAACTATTAAATAAACGAACATACCTAAAAGATTTTTCATTCTTCTTTGGAGGTGGTGTTGTAGTTTGTTGTGGTCCTTTGTTCTTGATTGCTTTGGTCTTGTTCTTTGGAGTTCCCACATTCTTCTTTGGCTTTTTAATTTGATCAACTTCCTTCTTAGAATCATCCTGCGAAGATGTGGGGCTTGTACCACCAATTGGAGCTTTACCATCTTTAATTGCCTTCATTTTTTCTTCTTCATATGTCTTATCTTGTAAGTGTTGATTTTGTGATCCCTTGAGTTTGTTGATTTCATCACGGGTTACATCAAGTTCTTCTTGGTTTTGAGCAAGATTTTCTTGAAACCATCTTTTCAAGATCTTCCTTCTTTTTTCTTCCTCCTCAACCTGTAGCTTGAGAAGAGTGGTCTTCTCTACTTCTCTGTCGAGAACCTGTATCTGTTCCTTCTGTTTCTCATTTTCAATCCTGAGCCTGCTTATTTCTATTGAAGATGTTTCTAATTCCATTTGCTTTTGGTCAACAACAAATATGTATCTTTGATCAGATTCCTTCCTTTCAATTTCTGCTTCCTGCATCTGTTGTGTGATCCTACTAATCTTTGCAAATGCTGTGTCAAGTTCTTGTTGCTTCTGTTGGAATTTTCTCTTGAGGTCTCGTGTCATTTTATTCTTGATTTCTTCCAATTGAATTCTAAGACTACTAATCATCTTCTCAGACTCTTCTTTTTCTTTGATGAGTTCTTTTGTTGTCTTCAATTCTGCGTCCAAAAGTCTTGTCTTTTCCTTTTCACTTTTGAGTTACTTTATCACCTTGTTCACTTGATTTTGAAACTTCGTTTTACTCATTTCTCCCATTTCTTCGTCATGATCAAAAGGATCTGAATTTTCAATAACATCTTGACCTGATTGCTTTTTTGAATAGAGATTATGAAGCTTTTCCCAAAGAGCTTTAACTATTGAATATTGACCAACTTTTGTTTTCACAGAATTTGGAAAAACATTTAAAATTACATTTGTGGCCTTTGAATTGTACCTTTTAGCTTCGTTGGTAGATGTGTCTCGAGAAACAATTGATTCCCATACTCCATGTGCTTGCAAATGTACTTCCATCCTAGATTCCCATATCCAATAATTATCGGCATCAAAATCAGGGGTTGGTACACAACACTCACTTTCTTCAAATTTTGTTGTTCCTGTACCTTCCTTTGAAATCATTGTAACATTTTTCTTTGACTTTCCCATCTCTATGCTCTGAAAACTGACTTCCAGCGGTTAAGCTGTTACTGAAGGAACCAAGCTCTGATACCAATTGTTGGAAATACTGAGAGGGGGGGTGAATCAATATTATTTAACAATTAGCACTTTTAAATATTTTTAGAGCATTAGTTAATCTTCAATTATTATTAATGTTTATGCAGTAATAACAGTAAATAAAAGAACACAGTAGACACAAGAATTTTAGGTGGAAAACCCCCTCCGGGTTAAAAACCACCAAATTCTTTTCTAATAAATTCTTTAATCTTCAGCCCCAAATGAAATGAAAGCCACAACTTCCTAGAATTCTAGAAAAACATTCTTCTCCAGCTCCCACTGGAAGGACGCCCCATTGCCCTAGTTTCTTCAGTAGTCAACTAAATGGATGCCCCAACATCCTAGACCAACCTACCACCTTGAAGTGTTCATAAGCTCCACCCTGTAGGCGACTTCATGCACTAGCCTAGCACCTCCCTGCCAACCTATAATGACTGAAATGAGACAAGAGTGTGGATTCACATACTACGGACAACGATCCATGATAGAATATGATTTACAATGATTTTGACCAAACACCCAATCACACTACGGCCTGCAACGCAACCATGACATCATCCCAACATAGACTCCTATACCTCTCAATAATCCCTTTTCGACTCTAGGTAGATTGACTCTTTTACAATAATGAATCTTCAATGATGACACTTTTACAAATGACTCTTTTACAACTTTACAATGATGACTCTTGGCCTTGATACTTCTTCACAATATACTGATGGCTATCATGTCTTCAAAGGTTGTCTTGCTGCAATGCTTCCTTTGATTTGATACTTCTGCTCTTGAGTTCTTGCTTAAAGTGGTACTTGAATCTTCTTCTACCTGCATGCAGAATTTGCTCGGAAAAACCAATCCCAAAACAAAACAAAATACCCTTCAACTTACCTCTGTCTGCAAAACACATGTAAGTGCATAAGAAGGAATAAATACAAATTAAAATTACAATGCGTACCTGAAGTGTGCTTGTCACTTTTGTTGTTGACTTGTTGCAGTAGTAGACAATGACTCCCACTCTTGATATAGGCCTGGACTCTATGGAAGAATATATCCAAAACTGACCTAAAGATATATACAATAAAAACTGATGATAAACCCTAGATTTGTGATGGACCAAGTTCTAAGTACAACAACAGAGGTCATTCTATCAACTATGACAAGACAAATAACATGAACTTACAACATCATATAGAATTAGCAGACTTGGTGTAGCATCAAGAATATGTAGCATCAAATGTGTAGTATCAAGAATAGGACATCCGAAATGTGGTATAAAAACTAACAGTGACATATAGAGACATAGAGATATAACCGAGACCTTGTAT
This sequence comes from Pinus taeda, assembly GCA_000404065.3. Taxonomy (NCBI): domain Eukaryota; kingdom Viridiplantae; phylum Streptophyta; class Pinopsida; order Pinales; family Pinaceae; genus Pinus; species Pinus taeda. The sequence goes on from APFE031358350.1 coordinate 266,983, forward strand.
GTAGTTACGTTGTCCTGTAAAAACATATGTCAGAGATGGTACTCATATTTCAAATGTAAACACTAATCATACATACCTTGTTGTAGGAGACTTACCCTTCACTGCTGATGTGTGGTCCTTACTGCAGTGATCTTTGAATGCATGCTTTTTCTTGCCTTCTAGGAGTTCGATATTGAATCTATTGTATCTATGTAGTTTCGGATCTCTAGGGTTTTAAATTTTGTCTCGTGGTAGCCCTCTTAGTCCTCTTTCCAACCCCATAGGTCTGATCAAGATTGGATTCTTCTAGAAAGAGTTATGCCCAATCTCCCATGATGACCTGATTATAGACTGGTTCAATAGAGCGAACTTGTATGAAGTGCCACGTGTCACTGTTGCAACCTTCGGCCTTGAAGACACTACTCAACAAACTACAATCCTTCCTCTTTCTGCGACTATTTACAAAATTTAAATCTAATGCTCAGAGAGAAAGTTATCACGATTTTCCCAACGTCACATGTTTGACATGGACTTCAGGAGCCTGCAAAAATCCTAACTTCCTTAGATCATATCTCCGAAAATATAGCAAACCAAGATTTGAAATTCGGTCACGCGGTTCATAAATATTTCGACGCAAATGGGTTTTGATTTCAGCGTCTGAAGCTTCTTATAAAAAAATTATAGTGAAAATGCCTCGATGACTTGTTTGAAGCGACAAAATCCCTACAAGAGGAGGATATGTGGGTCATTATGTATATGAATGTCTTGAGTTGAGAGGGTCCTCAACAAGTGAACATTGGAGGGATTTTAGAAACAATTTTTTTATTATTATTAATTATTGACTATTCAATGACCACAACCAATTATGAGTGCCAGGCCACAAACCCATAAGCTTTTAACCCACTAACTAGGGTTACTAACTTCAAACATGAATATCTCTCAAACTGTGAAGAATTACATGGCGTGCCATATATCAACAAAAACATCTCGACGAGTAGAATCCATCTAGAAGATCCTTGACTTAGAACAGAGGAAGTTGTCAAGTCAAAATTCCCATGCAAGATTGGGGTAGCCCCTGGTGCTGCTTGGGTTGACATCAATGACAACCACTGATCAACACTACACCTCCCCACAAACCACTTATCCTACTCTGCCATTTCCTCCACCATTCTTACCTTTTGATAGCCTTCCACAATTTTTAGTTTCAATTACTTCCCTTGCTAAACTAGTTAATCAACCGTTGTCGCATTTATATCTCTTGCCAACATTCAACTCATTTAATTCCCTGTGCCAATAACAATTAATTAAAAAAAATTGCTGTGAGGAAAATCATAAAGCCAATACCTTGCCAAAAAAAATCCTCTTACCTCCTACCTGCAACCAGAATTTCCAGAACATCATTTCAGTGAATTCCAACGACCAACAACTAGCCATCATTGCTATTCTCAGGTAAATTCTTAGTTATCCTCAGTTATTTTTATTTTTTCCCAAATGGCTAGCCATAAAGGAAAATCTAAAGTATATGTAGAGAATCTCCTTCATCCTGTCATTAATTTAGATGAGTTACCTCTTGTAAACACCTACTTCGAGATTACTTAAACCAATTGTGAATTTGACTTGTACGAGCTTCACAATTGGGCATTTCAGAAGTAGAGGATGCCAGTGATGAATTCTCTTTCCTATAATCTTTACTTCCTCAGTTTTGGTTCCATAAAACACATCATTTCCCAAAATCTGTCACTTGGTGTGGAGCTCGATACCTTCCAAATTAGAGATCTATAATTACTCAAAAAAATGAAATCCTTTTCTCTGTAACCTTTGAATCAATTTGTCAAGCCTTGCAATTAAAACCTCAAGACTCTCTTCACCCTTTTTCTACTGATGCCCTGATGGGAATTTACCAAAAGCTTTCCTTCTCACAGAGAGCTCATATCTTTGAGTCATTTTTACGAGAGAATTCTAAATTACCTAGGGTAAACCCACCTTATCCCTCTGCATTGTTTCCTAAGATGTCTAGGCAGTTTATTGCCATTGTTTCTTATCTATTAGGATATCCAAATGATCAATGGGTAGATGAGGTTATCTTAGGGTTCTTATCAGCCTTTTCATCTGACAAGAAACTCTCAATTATTTTCAATTACATCCAATTTTTGTCAGATGCAATTCATGATCTGTTCCTAAAGTTCAGTGCTGAAGGATCATTCAAGAACCAGTCCATTTTGGTTTACTTGTTTTCATATCATCATTCAGAAAGGTTCAAGTTTCCTCTACAAAAATTGGATACTGATGGAAAACCACATAGTGTGATTCATTGGAATTCATTAGTCAAGAAAAATTCTAAAGTTTTCTCTTTTAGTGACATTGTCAATCAATTTTTGTATATGGAAATTTGTTTATTAAGTAGTGATGCGATTCCTAGGGTTCCCACAAGGATTAAAAGGATTCTACACTTGAATGAGCAGTCTAAAGTTGGAGATTGGTATTTGTACTAGAATTTTACAAAGGTTAGAATCTATGGTTGCAAGCTTCCACCTTACAAACTACCAATGTTCCTCTCCATGAGAATTTTCGCATTAGAATAGATTAGATAGATGATGTACATAGATGATGTTCATTTTGTTTCTAAGAAGCAAAACACTCAATTTAAACTAAAGGCACAGGTTGGCCCATTCATAGTCTAACACTAGAACTATAGAAAAAGAAGTTAATGATTTATTAAGTTAGATGAAGTTTAGATTGAGTTGGACATAATTTTTCACCATATGTGCACATTACAGATCCTGAAATTGGACAATATGCTAACAAAGAAGAATGGGAAGAGAACACACTGTAAGAAGTTGAAAAACAAGTTTACAGTCAAATAGCATTGGAAACTCCCAGACTGAAAGAAAAGGGTTTGAATAGACCAAGAGAAAGCATATCCCCAGCAGGATCAAAGTTTCAGAAGGCAACATTCAAAGTGTTTAAGAGAAAAAAGTCTATAAATGTTGAAGAGGAGTCATTAAAAGTCCAAACTTCTGAAGAGCCTACCACAATCATACTTTCCAGAGAACATGTATTCTCATTATAACAAACAAAAGAAGCCATTCTGGATTCTCATTCCTCTCCTTATTTAGGATAACATAGTATTTTTGCAAAATTTTTAGAGATGAAGAAGAAAAATGAGGCATTAAAAACTTCAACATATGTAGAGTTCTGGAAACAATTTTACACAACACAGACCAGGTTACTATCTTCTTTAGATAGTGAAAGAGGACAGTTCCAACTAGCATTGCTGGAACCAAAGGTCCCTGTGCCTAAGAGCGTTGATGATTATAAGAGCTCTTTATTTCATTTGATATTAAATAGCTACATCCTATAGATCAAATTGATCTCCATAAGCAAGCAGGAGAAATGGTCTATACATCATTTGCCAATTCAACCATGGCAACACCTAAGTTACAGGCATCGCTAAATAACATCCACTCTCAGCTGAAGCTATAAAATATGCCTTCTCTAGCTAAAGATACTAAGATAGAGGGGCTAGAAGATCTAATTTTAAAGTTAGGATTGAATCCTAAAGATGTAAAAGCAACTGAAGAAATACTAAAAAGGAGAAATTCAGATATCCAGGCACTAAGGAAACAATTGAAGTTACTAAAAACAAAACATCCTCAAGCACATGAAGTGGGACAATTGGAGAAGGAAAAATAAAATATGCTTTGTATGATTGTGGAACAAAATGTCTAGATTCAGAATATGAAGGCAGAGATGGAGAAATTAATAAAAGAAAAAGAACTTCAAATCAGTACTGAAGTGGGGACATCTATAGCAACAACAATATCAATCGCAATGTCAACAACAAAGACATAAAATACGACAAAACAATTGTCAAAATCTATGGGATACCTATCATTGAAGGACATGGAAATTGAAAATCTACGAGCTCAGTTGGAGAAGGCCCAAGAAAATAAAATAAAGGCTGTCAATGCATACGTTGCTGAAGTACCAAAAACCTTCATACTGACTAAACAATAGAGAAATATATGAATAAGTCAACCACTGCCTTGACATTAACAAAAGCCAGAGATAAAATTTAGGTAGATATTAATTCGACTTTTTCATAATTATGGACATCAATAGAAATTATTTTTGAACAGGAACACCTTGTTAACAAAGCAAATGAAGCCATAGCATATATCAAAGAGGATTTGGAACACAAGTTAGGAGAAGCCACCGGAATTATAAAATTCCTAAACTCCAAAACCAAAGAAGAGATGGAAGACTTAGGGATTGCAGACAACGCTGAAACAATCCTCGTAGTCAGGAAAATTCTGACAAATAAAAATCTTATGTAATAGCTGAAGAACAAATGCCAAAGTCTGAAAGTTAAGATAAATAAATTTCATTAAAAAGTATGTATTTTTCTCAACAAAGGTCTTCCTCCTTTGACAGATCAGAATGATCACCTCATTTTACAAGAAAGTTACCAAGAAATATGGTAGAAGATAACAAATGATAATTCAAAATTTGCTAAATTAAAAGGAATGAGCACTGGTAAAGCTTTATTAGAAGGTTTTCAAGATGATTTATTTATTGAACATGAAATTCACCAACTCTTCTTAACTAAACCCACATTTGAGAAATATACTGAAGTGGATGAAACTTACAAAAAAGTCATTAAGTTTTCATGCCCCAGTGAAGATGAATGGGATAGATTCCTTGAGCTTATTGAATAGGAAAGGTGAGTTTCTCAGAGGGAGTTACAGTGAAAAGGGATCATAATGCAGTGAAAGAAGGAACAAAAAGGCAGGGTAACAGGAGCATAAAGCATGGAATCAGTTTAAAGCAATAGTCATCAAACAACACCCTCGAATAGCATGCTGATTAGTCAAAATCAGTTTAGCAAGTCTATTTTTGTACTCTATTTTTTTGAGATCCAAAGAAGTTTGGATAATATTGTATTTTGTAAAAGAATTTTATTAGATTTAGATTTTCTTGAATTACACTCTATAAGTATTTTGTAATTCGAAGAAAGAAGGGTTGAACCCTTATGATGATCCAGTGCCACTATTGTACTACTTTGTAATATCTATGAAGATAATCAAAAGATTCTGACTTCATTCTTAACAACTTCTGTTTTCATGTGAGTTTTTCTTATTTATTCATTTATGTTTTCCATCATATATTCAAGGTAACATATGAGTTAGGGTAAGGCTATGGTAAGTATTAAGTTCCCTGAAATCCCGCTGCAAAGTTATCATCTTTATGGAGATTAACTAATTGAACAATTTGTTTAAATTAATTCCTCTGCATCTTAAATTGTTGCCTTCTGTCATCCTTTTAAATATATTCTATTTGGTTGTAGAATTTTCCTGCACACATCAACTATATTTAATTAATGAAGTATTCAATATGAATGTTTGATGATTAAATATCTTCTCTTTTTCAACTTTCAAAATGAATTAAAGATTTATACAGTTATGATTGAAAATCAACCCTTTGAAACTTCTTAGAAATATTTGGATTTTACAAGCATTAAATATTTAATGCATTGGTCATCCAACTCAATTAAAACCCTTACTTAGATGCTTTAGTAGAGTTCCCCAACCTAGAATTGTCTACAAAGATACAACAACCAGCAGGACGAAGACATATGGTGGACATAATGACGTGGCATGGATAATTGGACGATGATGCAACATGTTAATAGAAACGTGGCAATGTATGATAGGTGACACATGGCATGCCAAATTAGCATTTTTTTGTGGAAAACTAGGCCATTCTCAAATGACACATGGCATAGTGACATCAACATTTCGTCATGATGACATTAGCACCAAGATACCCTCAGAAAGTTAAGGGCGTGGTCACATGAGTCAACATTAGCATTGGAAAAACACATCAACATTGGTTAAACAACATCCAAAGTTTGGTTGGTCAAACTTTGTTTTGTTCTGTAATATCCCCCGTAGTTTTGGGTCGACTCCAATATGTATTATGAATCAAATTCCAAAATCGGGCCGACCTCCATTTGAATTGTGTATCATAAACTATATATATCTTAGTTGTGATGTTAAGAGGATATGGATGGTGTGACAATGTAGAATTATAAACTAAACGAGAAATCATAGAGTTGAAAGCAGATATATATATATTCTTGTTCTTGTTTTGAAAACTCGTCTTTGCTCACAGGACAAAATTTATTTGAAGTGTTGAGTTTCCAAATTTATTTGAAGTGTTGAGTTTAGTTTGAAGGGCAAAGCTAGCGTGGCTAGTGCTTTCTGATCCATAACTTTATTTTCTATTTTTTGTACAAGGGCCAAAGATCTGATCTCATGACAAGGGTGTAGTTTTCTTCTATGATCAGGCATACTGAAATGAAAGGAGAAGAAGATAAGTAGTCCACTTGTCCACAACATAAAACTAACTTGAATATTATATGAAGTCTGCATGCCATGATTGTGATTAATGAAGTCTACTATTCATGAGGATTACCAGGTCTGAAGTTTGAGTAATGAAGATAAAGTTTGTTGCTGATTTGAATAACATAATTAATGTGTTGCTGAGCAAAGAGGAAATTGCAATGACCAAAAGGAACTTGAAAGGGGTGAAATTATATTTCTATAAAATTAAGTTAAAATCTTGTAAATCCAACGTGAAAATGTTAGGAACGGGAGGTCCACTATGATTTTGAGGGTTGGTGCTTTTGGTAGGTTCATGCTTGCAAATTAATTAAGGAGTTGGGTACCTCCATCAGGTTGAAGCCTACATCAAGTTAGTGCTTGCATATTTCTGAGGTTGCTGCCTCAACCAGATTATATCCCAAAGTAAGTTGGTGCTTTCATATTTCACGAGATTGGTGTCTCCTTTTGGTCGGTGCTAGTTGTTAAACTTGTAACTATGGTTAGTCTTCATAATGTACATTTGGTCACTTGATGTAATTGTATCCATCATTGTAAAGCATAATTATAAATGCTTGAGTCAAAAGAAAATTTATTTTGAGTCAAAGCTCCATTGTGACTTTTAAAAGATGAAAATTTAAATTTTTTGAAATGTAAATTTTAGCTCCAAAAGTGCCAAGTCGGCTTCCCTCCTATTCAAGTCTTCCTTGACCAAGAGACAAGTCCATTCACCCAAGACTGTTGAAATATGTAACTAGGTTCAGTCTTCATAATGACATGTGTAATCATGATTTTATGTAATTAATGAAAAGAAGGAAAAATAAAATTATTTTTATGTTTGAGACATGAGTTTCATGCTCAAGGAATTTTATTTTATAGATGAAGTTCTCATTGTGAGCTATTAGGTTTGGTCATTAAGTCATAAAGTCAATTAAGTTGATGTGATGTGTTGAAGACCCATTTGGGCTTGTTACACATTGTAAAATAAAATTTATTTGAGTCATTAAAAGAGTAAAAGACCCTCCAAGACCTTATCAAAAGTGCTCAATCAAGTCGACCTTCCAAATAAGGTTCAGATCATTCTAGAAGGAGATGTTAGCCTAGATAATAGCACAAGTCGACTTATTTCATGGGAAGTCTTCTATATAAAGGAGGACTCAACCTCACTTGGAGAGCATCCATTCAACGATATGAAATCCAAGAAGAAGTGTGAAAAACACTAGAAGGAAGCCTCTCTTCTAGTGAAAGGAAAGAGAAGAAGAGATAAGATTTTTTGGCATTGTTTTGGGTCATCTAACTCACACGTGTATAATAAATTAGGGTTTCTGTAGTAAGGTCATATCTATCATTGAAGAAGTCTAGAAAGAGGTCACTAAACCAACATTCTTGCTAGCCGAGATCACAAAGAGAAGTCTCTAAGTCAAGCGATGAAGGAAAGCATCACCAAACTCCTCCAATTAGCTCACACGTGCGAAATTGTAGTGGTTTAAGGCAGGTCGAGAATTGAAAGATTGTGGAAAAGGCCGAATTTCAGAGAAGCCGAGATTACGAGGTACAAGAAGTTAGCTTGACCAGTATTGACTTGGACAAGAAGGAGAAGCTGTGCTAAAGGTCTTGTGACTTGGTCTTGGAGAGGTTGTTAGGTCAAGGGTTTTGGTTTTGTAATTCATCACTTGACGATTCTATAAGAAGAAGATTTCGTTTGGGTTTTTCCTCTCAAGTTAGAGAGGTTTTTGCCTTAGATGATCGCCTACATCTTGTGTCCCTTGTCCCATTGTTATTTATATTTTGATAACTATTTGATGAAGAGAACACTATAATAATCAAAGCTAAAGAAGTAAAAATTATTCACACACAGTTATCATTACTAGAGAAATCATCTCATATCTATGACCCAGATTTCTCAACAAATACCAACTACTATATAAAGGCACTCGACCTCCTCCATTAGCACATTCACATTCTCTCTCACACAAGACAATTTCTGGGCAAGTGAGTGAAGGAAAAGAAGGATGAAAAAGAAGGCTGAGTTTTCTCTCTTCTGTCTCTCTCTGTGGTTCACATTTTTTTGGGGCAATTATTGCAGGGGGCCGAAATTTCCCGGTTACTAGGGCAACCTTTGCAGGGCCGAAATTCTGGGGCAACTAGCTATTGTAGGAGGGTTGAAATCCTAGAAGTGCAAGACTAAGGGTGAAGTGGAGGATCAGATTGGGTGACTTGACTTGGAGAAGAAGTCCAGGTTTGACCATAGGTCTATGTGGGTCTCTCATTGAAAACAAAAACTTGTCTATTGAAAATGTTGCTAGGTTTTTCCCTGTAGTGGGTTTTCCCAAAGTAAATCTTGTCTTCTTTATGGTTTCATTTATAAAGTATAACTGCTAAATGGTATATTGGAATAAGCTAAAAGAAGATCTACATCAAAAGTAAATATCAAAATTTCAGAAATATTGTGCTAACCCTAATTGCACCAAGAAAATCAACATGGAATCAGAGCTTTGGTGAAGGAAGAAGGGAACATTGAGATCAGCTTGACAAAAATCTAGAGAGAATTTATTCAAGTTCTTGTAGATTGGTTTCTATGGCTTCCTTTATGTAATCTGAAACTAAGCTAGAGGGAGCATCTAATTTCAAAGCTTGGAAAGTTAAAATAGATATTCTTCTTGCCAAGAACAAGGTTTTGGACATTGTTAAAGGAGAGCTTATTGAACTAGAAGATGATGTCAGAAAAACAAAGTTCAAGGGGGATGAGATCAATACTATGAGCATCATAGTGGACTCCATTAAGGATCATTTGATTATTTATGCTGAAAATTTTAATAACAACGATCGTTTTTTTCATTGGAAACCATGAAGAAAATTCATATTTGTTAATTGTACAAGTTGACCTCACAAATCTACAAGTCAGCCCCACTTAGGGCTAATTAGCTGACATCGCACTCATATATATTGGATGTCATTGGCACTCATTTCATTGTCCATCCATCATGAAGTTCGATATGCAATTAAAAGTGAGATACCACATGTGCGAAGATCAAAAGGAAGACTAGTTTGAGATGCGTTGACTTTTCTCTTGAAGCTACGTTTTACTTGGGCATCATAACATTTATTATACTTTTTTGTTCATCTTGGAAGGACAAAGACATAAGAAGTTCATTGTCTCTTGCTATCTGAGATTTCGCTCCTGTATTGGCACATTGATTTGCATTGATCACATCTTTCACTGGTGGTTTGACCGAGGGTTTTTGACTGGCTATTTCTGTGGCCATCTTAGATTCGAATTTTGGCCTCCTGCCTTAGTTACCTTAGGGCTGAATTTTGGCCTCTTTGTACAAACTATTTTCATTGACCAAAAGTTGAATTTCTCTCTCCTATTGAGTGGTTTTGATTTTGGACACTGTTGAGGTCAGATTTGAATTTGTTGAAATATTATTTGATGTTTTATTGAACAAAATCTCTCTCGTAAGGAAAGACTCTGGTTGGGTTTTTCTCTTGTGGGTTTTGCTCTGGCTGTGAGCCTAATTCTTGGTGTCTGTTGTCTATTGTTCATTGTCCACTGTGATCTCTATTTGATGCTCTAATTGAAGATTTGTATGGTTGAAGTTTCTCATGTATAACTACTTGATGATTGGAAATAAAATAGGGACTATGAATATCATTAGAAGTGGTTATCAATTGTGAAAAACTATTCTAGTCCTAGCTTCACTAGAAAATCAACATGGTATTAGAGCTCTGGTGAAGGATAAAGAGTAGTGAGATAATCTTGAAGAACAATTGAAGGGCATCTAAAAAGTACTTTAAATAATTTTGGATTCTGTCCTCTATTGTGACCAACAATCTTCATCATTAATTCCTTCATGAAGATTGAAAGCAAGCTTGAAGGAGGTACTAACTATAGGGCATGGGAGGACAGGGTTGAAATATTCTTGAAAGAAACAAAGATTGGGAATCATTACAGGTACTGTCACTAAACCATCTGATCAAACATGAAAAGATAAGTTTCATGAAGATGATATTTTGGAAAGAAGCATCATATTATATTATGTTAGGGATCATTTAATTTCATATATTGCTGAACATAAAACTACCAAGGTTATATATGATGCTATTATTGGATTATACACCATTAACAATATCAATCAATCCATCAATCTAAGAGGACAATTTCGTAATATCAAGATGACAAAAAATGATACAATGACATCATATGTTTTCAATATATCTCAAATAAGAGACTGACTCAAAGGCATTGAAAAACAAGTCTTCGATAAGGAATTAGTAGTTGTAGCCTTGGGTGGTCTACCTAGATCTTGGGATTCATTTACATTAGGTATTAGTGCAAGAGAAAATGCTCCATCTTTTGACAAACTATGGGCATCGTGTACTCAAGAAGAATCAAGACTCCTTTTTAGAGGAGAAATTGAAGATCCAAGTATAGAAGCCTTTGTAGCAAGGCTAAGGGAAATAAGAAGAGACCTAATTTTGGTAAGTTTCAAGGAAGTTCTAGTGAAAGGAAAGGTCCTAGATCTGCTCCAAGAAAGGAATCTACTTCATAAAAAAGACCTCCTCCTTCCTCTCAAGATAGAAGAGATAGAAGAGACAACCGAGATAGAAGAGATAGAAATGATCTATTAAATGTTCAATGTTTTCATTGTCGAATCGAATATTGTTGTCCTCAAAAGAATCGAATATATGACTATGAAAGGAACGATGATTGTAAAAGAAGAGGAACACATCATGCTTCTACAGCTGATCTAAATGAGCCATCTTCAAAGAGGAGGCATAATAGACATGATTCTCAGCCATCTTGGATCTCTTGTTCTTGTGGTATTCATATACATATTATTTGGTAATTTCTTGATGAAAGATAAACTAATAAAGAAGTAAAAGAAGCCAACATAATTCACAAGTAATTATCAATAATTCAGAATCAAACCCTAATTCCTATAAGGATTGATTTCTCAACACAAGCTTAGTCTTGATCTTGGTTTGAGGTAGCATAAGTTGAAGTCTGGAGCAGGGAAGTTGAATTATACAAGGGGAATGAAGACCCCTCAAGTTGGATCTGTAAATCTCTTAAAACCGTAGGGAGGACTAGCTTCCTTCCATCCCTTGCTAGTTAAAACCCTCAATGTTTTGTACTTCCTTCCAGTTCAGCTGGTGAATGTGTATGTAACCATACATAAATAATCTTGTTGAGAGAAAATATTCTATGCACTATCTATGTGATGTGATGGTGTTTCATGTGTGTTTTGGTGCTCTGGGTGTTTAAAGGAATCTAACCAATTGTGTAAAAAAATTGAAATATTGATTCACCCCATCTTAGTATTTCCAACAATTGGAATCAGAGTTGGTCCTTCTTGGAAGCTTAACCTCTTGAAGGAAGATCATAGCACTGGAGAGGGGAATTGATTTGTGGAGCCTACATTTGAAGTTAAGATGTCAATTGATTATGAAGAAGTTGCATCTCTTAAACTCCAAATTGAGAAGGCTAAAAAGGGAGAGATAGGATGATAAGGAGATTGTATAATAGTCTCAGTTCATAATTCAAATATCTAAATAAATATAGTGAGTAGAATGATGCTAAATATGTATGTGCTACTGATGAAATAAACAAGCTAAGAAGGGAAATTGAAACGGAAAAGGAGCAGATGAAAATGCCAGAAAAGTACCATGAAGTTGATGAAGCAAAGAAGGAAGTGGACCATCTCAGAAGAATGCTACAAGAGGCAAACAATAAATAAAGCACCTTGACAAGCCAGCTCAAGGAAATGCCAAATAAATGGAACAAGCATGATAAAGAAGTTGGCAAGAAAATCACCTCCTTGAAAAGCGAACTTGAAGAAGCCAAAAGGATTGAAGAAGTCTTAAGAAGTCATGTGAAGCAGAAGGAAGAAGATTACATGAAACATGAATAGGAAATTGTCACTATGAGGGCACAAGTAGACAAACTCAACCAAAGATTGAGGATTTCATAGGTCTTGGATGACATTCTCAATTGCCAAAGTTCACCACTTATCAAGACAAGTCTTGGCTATGTTGGTGAGTCCTCATGCTGCAAGGACGAAAAATCCAAAGATGAAGGGAAGTCACATACTGTAGATGGAGAGAATTTTGATGCAGATAAGCCTCATGAAAGATGAAGAGAATCCCAAAGTCAAAGTTTTGCACAAGTGAAACAACACTGGAAGCTAGAAGATCAAGGCCTCAAGGAGTCAAGTTGATGCATTCAAGACACAAAACCATATAAGAACATTCAAAAGTGGAGAGCAATAAAGCCTTGGATATCCTCAAGGGCGAGACACCTTTAGGAGATCATAACCCTATACAACCAGGTATGTAGGCACATTTTGTTTATTTTTAGGGTTATTATGTTCTCTGCTATAGATAATCACAATTTTAAACTTTTTCAACATTTTCATATTATATTCACTCCATACCATCATATCATCATTAGCAATTATGTAGAGAGAATAATAACATCAATAATGCAATTGAAGGCTAAGGAACAATAGAATAAAAACATACACAATATAGACACTTACAATAGAGACACTAGGATTTAGGTCAAGGACCAGGGAAAAACTCCACAAGGGGGAAAACCCAACTAGATTCTTCTTCTTAGATATTCATCAAATTTTCAATTGAGATACAATGTACAAATATCATGAGACATAAGTCTTTCATCATCAATCACATTAGACCACCTAGGACCAATCCTAGATCATATGAGATCCTCGTAAGGTATCGACAGACAAGTACATCAAAGAGACAATTACAGGTCCTCCTCAAAGTTGTTTCCATATCACTGTCCACACATCACAACCACATATCTTAGTCATAGAGGCACTGAAATACATTAGAGTGTTACTTTCCATACACCAAATTTCACTACCATGTGAAGGTCACTGCCATTGCCATACAACGAGGTCACCGCCATATCAGGGTCACTGCCATACAACAAGCTAACTTCCATATCAAGGTCACTTCCACACAACAAAGGTCATTGCCATACAATAAGGTCACTACCATATCAAGGTTAATGCCATACAACAAGGTCACTGCCATATTAAGGTCGATGTCATACAACAATGTTACTGTCATATAGATATTAGTCATGTCTCCAAGTCACTATCATGTAGATCTCATTCATACCTCCAAGTCATTTTCATATAGATCTAGGTCACTATTACATAAATCCAAGTCTCTATAACATAAATCCAAGTCATTGTCATGTAGATCCAATTCACTATCATAAGAATGACACTCATTCCTCCAAGTCATTTTCATATAACAGGGTTAGGATAACAAATAATATTTCCAATTATCAAGTCCATTCATCATTGTTAAGATGAAAATTGTTACATCCATAGGCCACAAACATATATAAGGACAAATGCAATCCACAAAGAAAGATATGCGAGCCACAATAAGTCACATAGAATAAGTGTGATCCACAAATATACAATGCGAGTTACAAATATGAGCAACAAAGAATAATTGTGAGCCATAGAAAATAACAATACAAGCCACAAAGAGTAAGTGTGGTCCACATATATATAATGCAAGGTTAGACATGCAATGTGAAAAATAGAGATAATATATGAACCTAAAAGAAATCTAGTCAAAAATAAGTATTCTAGCTATAGAGAGTGTGAACCATAGAGATACGACCTGAGCAACAAAAAATAAATAAAAGTGAGCCATAAAGATATGATTCAAGCCAAAAATCAAGCCACAAAAAATAAAAGTGAGCCATAGAGATATGATTTGGACTGCAAAACAAAAGCGATGCCAAAAATATATGATCTGATCCATAGAACAAATGCGATGCCACTGAAAATCAAATGCAAGTCACAACTTCCATCGAAGTCCCAGATATTGTTGATGATATTACTACTAATGAGCCTCAAGGAGGGTCTAATATATATGCATCCATTGGGTGAAAGGGGTGCCACAAAGAGAGGAGTTGACTTATAAGAATAATAATATTTTCTATCTGAATATGGAGCCAACTTGATGAAAAATCCATTTATGAATTAATCTTTTATGCTAGGAGGAGAAACTGACATGTAGACATGATTTTCTTTCCCAAGTAAATTTGTGTTACATCTATGAGAGTGCCAAGAACATATTAATAATAATATTTTCCTTTAACCAATATAAATTCTCTTTGGGGAAATATGGGTTTTCCTTGGGGTAGTTTGGTTCCTATGGGGAAATTCATCCCATAGCTGCCCAAAATTTTAACACTCACTCTAATCTAGGGAGGAATTTACATCTGCATCATAAATCTCATCTCGAACGTCTCATCATCGCTGCATCATGTCTTATTTAATCTCATCTCATCTTATCACATCTCACCTCATAGAAGAAAAATAACCCATAATTGACAGTAGGGGAAATCGATTTACCACAAGGATAAATATTATTTTTGAAAAATAATATTTAAATTAATCTATATATTTGATTTTAATAAATTATTTCAAATATTAATTTATTAAAATCAAATATTTGATTTTAATAAATTATTTCAAATATTAATTTATTAAAATCAAATATTTGATTTTAATAGATTAATTTAAATATTTTTTTCAAAAATAATATTTATCCTTGTGGTAAATCGATCTCCCCTATTGTCGATTATGGATTATTTTTTTCTATTAATAAATTAATAAATTGATATTATAATTTAAATATTATTTTTCAAAAAAACAGTCTTTTAATATAGCCGTTACTTAATAATATTTGTTTTTAAATATATTAATAAACTAATATCATAATTTAAATATTATTGTTCAAATATAGCTGTTACTTGAAATTATGGTCTCTACATTGCTCTCTATTTAAGCATTTGCCATGGTCTGCCTCTTCATATGGTCCTGATGATGAACCACACTTATTGGTTCGAAATGCGTCGGCCAAAAATTTCTCTTATGTGATTTCTACCAAAAGACTTTTCTTAATTCATTATGGATCACAAAAGCCTAAAAATATAAAAAGCTGAAAATTGTTACAACCATAAGTTGCAGACATATATAAGGACAAATGCAAGCCACATAGAAAGATATGCATACCACAATTAGTAATAGAGAGTAAGTGCAAATCCATAGATATACAATGTGTGCTACAAATATGAGCCACAAGGAATAGGTGTGAGCCATATAAAATAATAATATGAGCCACAAAGAGTAAGTGTGATCCACAAAAATACAATGCAAGCTTAGATATGCAATGCGGGACATAAAGATAAGAGATGATCCTCAGAGAAACTGAGTCAAAAATAAGTATGAGAGCTACAAAGAGTGCAAACCAAAGAGATATGATTCAAGCCACAAAAAAACTGAAAGCAAGCCACAAAGATATGATCCGAGCCAAAAAGTGAGCCACAAAAAATAATATCGAGCCACAAACATATGATCCAAGCCACAAAATATAAAAGCGAGCCAGAAAGATATGATCCGAGCCACAAAAAACAAAAGTGAGACACACACATATGATCCAAGCCTTAGAAATACGATCTTAGCCATGAAAGTGATGCCACAAAGATATGATCCAAGCCACAAAACAAAAGCGATGCCATTGAAAATCAAATGGAAGTCACAATTGCCATCGAAGTCTTAGATCTTGTTGATGATATTACCACCAATGAGCCTTAAGGAGGGTCTAATATACATCCATCCATTGGGTGAAAGGGGTACCACAAAGAGAGGAGCCAACCTATAAGAATGATAATATTTTCTATCATAATATGGGGCCGACGTGATGACAAATCCATTTATGAATTGATCTTTTGTTGCTAGGACAAGAAACCGACATGTAGACATGATTTTCTTACCCAAGTAAATTTGTGTTACATCAAGGAGGAGTGCGAAGAACACATTAATAATGATATTTTACTTTAACCAATATAAATTCTCTTTGGGGCAAGATGGGATTTCCTTGGGGTAGTCGAGTTCCTATGGGGAAATTCGTCCCATAGCTGCCCCAAATTTCAACATATTTTATGTTATTGCTATGCATGTTCTAACTATGGACATAGAGCTAGAGATTGCAGTGAATGTAACATCAGTAATGATAGAGGGTTTTATTAAAACTGTAGGGACATATTTACTAGAAGACAAGACAGAGTCCCATATGCCTATGACAACAAAAGTTACAACACCTTTGCTCCATTATTTAGACCAGAAGTAGAGTGCTACCTATGTAAAAAATTTGGCCATTTTGCACGATATTATAGAAGTAACATGAAGTGGGTCTTGCAGAACTAGGAAGGAAAGACATTCACTAGGAAAGAAAACAAGAACACTAGGGTCTGGAAAAGAAAACAAGTTTTACAGTGATTTCTTGCACAATTAGAAAACATGATGCAACCTTGTATTGTCAGGGGGAGCCTGTGTAATGTAAGAGATGATGAAACATGAAAGCACATTGTCAGGGGGAGCCTATGTAATGGAAGAGATAATGCAACAAGAAAACACACTGTTTAGGGGAGCCTATGTAATGAAAGAGATGATGCAACAAGAGAGCATGTTGTCAGGGGGAGCCATGTCAAATAAAAATATCATCAATAAAAAGCATGTTTCAGCCACCCTTTTCCATTGATGTTAAAGGGTGAGAGAATATTGGAAAGAAACAAAGAAAAGAAGCATCAAGTTAAGGGGAACGTATGCAACACACCTTGATGCTAGGTGAGTTGACATTAATGACAAAGGGGGATATTGTTGATTATGTTGTCATTAATGTCAAAGAAAGTGCAAGATATCATCATTGATGTCCTTTGTATGCTAGCCTGCATGGGTGAGATGATTCATTGATAAAAACCATAGGGTTTGGATCCCTTGGAATATGGTCTTACCCCACACTTGTTGATCATGTTTTTCATGATTCTTGGCATGGGACCCCTTCAAGATGATAGCCCTCATCAAACTAGTTCTATTGATATGTGGAGGGTTTCATGGGTACTCACAGTTTGAGAGATATGCCCATTTGAAGTTGATTCCCCCACCTTGTGGTCAAAATCCCCATACAAGTTGATGATGTGGAAACGCCTCTTTGGATAGAATAATGATCAAGCACTAAAATATTCTATTGAGAATCAAATTAAATCACGACAAAACCCTTGTGAAGGAGATCATATTCATGATGAGTTCTTTAGGCTCCAAAAATTTGAAATTTATTTCAAATTAAATTTAAAAAAATTATAAAGGGGATTTTTGGCTTCATCTAATTTGAAATTTGAAATTTTAATTTCCCTCACTTGTTGCAAGTTGACTGACCTCCAGAGTGACCCTCCTAAAACTATATAACGACATTCACTTCTTCCTCAAAGGTATGATCCTAAGTGCAAATCTTGTGAAGAAATTTGGTGATACATCTGCATCCTAATGGAGTTCTTGAAATTCTTCTTGACAGGTATAAGTATGGCTATGGGTTGTTTCTCTTTTGGTTATGATTTGGCAGGGTATCATTGGGTTCTACCAAGGTCCTTTTGTAGGTGGAGTCCGTACTTTTTTGTTCATGTAATGAAGAAATTTGTGCCAATATTTTCGCTCCAGCTGCAGACTTCTAAGCAATAATTTGAGCAGGTCACTTTTATAGGACTGAATGATATTTTTTGGCTTGCTATTTGAAATTGTTCTTAATTTTGAAGCTACAATCTTATGCGACAATGACTACTCCTTTTGTGAGGCATAATCCATGAGCATATTGAAGTATCATTTGTCAAGAATCTTTAAGCCAGTGCTGAAGGGTTTAGTTTGCATTTTGATTAAGGATATCATTGAGTTTCTAGTCCATCCTTGTAGAAGTAAGCACATGGTCTTGTGAATAGGCATGTTCAGGTCCATTTGAAAATCACTTGCATAAATTCAACCCTAGAATAGAGTGAAAGAATGTGAGAATTTGAGGCACTTTTGTGATAATAATTTCAGCTTAATTTAGTGAAGATATGAGCTGCGAAGTGGTGCACCATCTTAAGGGTTCTCAACATGTCTCTAGGCCTTAAACTTGGCAGCCTCCAGAAGTTGACATAAAGTGAAAATTTTGTATATATTCGGTCTTGTTTCTTATACAAGGTTCATAACCATGCCTTAAATTGGTATGCTCTATCTATAGCCTTCCTTGAGATACACTAGGGAAAATGTTGTTCAAGTTCTTCTTGTTGATTCAAGTCTCAGATCACAAAGTTATTAGTGTTTATGTTAACAAAGGAAGTGAAGGAAATAAGTATTGCCACCCTGTCTCACATTAACAACTAGTATTATAGTGACAAAGATAATCCCAAGGATGATGACATCACCAAAGGATATATCGTTACAATAATTCATGTTTGACAACGCAATTAAGGGTTTGTTCTAAGGTAGTGCTTCATGTTCAAATCAATATTGAAAATTTGTAAAACTCTAAATCAAAATATACATATTTGAGCATAAAATATTGATTGGTTCTAAGGTAACCTCTAATGACATGAAAACTATAGTAATATTCTAACTGCATTATGCATTGAACGCTACACCAATAAGACATGCAATTACTACAATAGTGAGAACTGTAAAGAATCAACATCATTAACACTTTTAATATGCATAGAAGAAATATTCATGTTTTTCCTTTTATGGGCTATCCATGGACAAACATTATTGTATCTTGACCAAAACTGAGCCAAATCTGAACTATTTGATGATCCAAATTCAAGGAAGGGTTTGTATTTTCTTTGATTTGCTTTGTTGAGTTGGTTTAGATCTGAGGAAATTGTTTGAACATGCTACTCAGCCTCCCTTTGGAACATAATTCTGTTATAAATAACAATGTTTCCAGGCATGATAAGAAATATGGTTTCCAATGCAAATATGTGCAGACTAGGGTAGACTTTTGAGGCTTGTTAGAAACTTCTTTAGAGAATGAACACTTACCTAAGGAACAAGGGTCTAAGATGGAGGTTGAATCTTTCACAGCCTCAATAAATTGATATATATGATGGAGCCCTTAGTAATCTTTGAGGTATGTGTTGGTTCTGTAGACAGCATAAAATACCCTAGACAGTGATCTCTTCTTGAGTATTTAAAAGCCCTAATTGTTGTGGAAGAAATATGTTTATATTAATTACTAAGGGTGTTTCATGAAGTAGACTTGTGCATGCTCTAATCTATTATATTTGAAGTATGTGAAGGTTATTGATGACAAAGGTCTCTTATGGTAAGTCCTATAGAAACTCTTGAATTATATATATGAAAGAGTAGTCTATATGCAAGGTGTGCTTGCTTCCTCTTATTGGCAAGTGAGCTATTGGAAACTGGTAAGTATCTCAAGGAAGTCATCTTAAATAGTTAAGGCAGTTTTGGAAATTCAGTGAAGGCAAAAATTTGTGTTGGGAAGATTTCTACGAAGCATCATTATTTTGAAGACAACAATAGAGGTACATCTCCAAGGAAAAACCATAAGTAGAGAGAAACAATAGAATTAAGGTATGATCAACATTTGTAAAGGAAAAGTATCCATTAGAGGAAACTGAGGCATGTGGTGCAGTTGATTGGTTGAAGCTTTTGCATCTTTCAATAGTTTGTATTTGAAGAAATTTGAAGTTGGGTATTATTGTGTAGTTTGAGTTTGAGTTTGGTTTTGAAAATATTGTAAGTAGGCCATTATCCTTGGTACAAGAGCCTACATATATATTCTAGACCTTGTTTTAGTAAATAAGGAAAAGACAATGTAGTTGCATATTATTAATACATAGGGATATGGTAATGAAAAGTACTGTTGAGACTCAAAATTTGGTAAAGTATGTTGTAACTGATTGAAATTGCACTTGGGTCATTGTCCTCGGTACATGAGCCCAAGCTTAGTCTTGATCTTGGTTTGAGGTAGAAAAAGTTGAAGTGTGGAGCAAAGAAGTTGAATTGTACAAGGGGGCTTAAGGCCCCTTTCGATTGGATCTGTAAAATTCTTCAAGCCTTAGGGAACACTAGTTTCCTTCTAGCGCTTGCTAGTAAAATCCTTGGAGAGTTTTGTACTTCCTTCCAATTCAGCTGGTAAACGTTTATGTAACCATACAGAACAAAGCTTATTGAGAGAAAATATTCTGCACACTGTCTATGTGGTGTGATGATGTTTCATGTTTGTTTTGATGCTCTAAATGTTTAAAGGAATCTAACCAATTGTGCAAAAAGAGTGCAATACTAATTCACCTCCCCTCTTAGTATTTCCAACATGTTCTTTGGGTGGTTTATCAACTCTGTCTCATCAAGAACCCTTCTAGATGTGGTTTATCAACCAAAGTTAGCACCCTGAGTGATTTCTTAACTAGTCCTTGGAAGACCCATTTCCATTTCCTCTTTATCCTCTTTCTCTTTTGGTCACAATTTTCTCTTTCAGGAAATCCCATTCCCTTAGCTCATAGCTCATTCCAACTTTACTCATGAGCTTCACCAAGAAGAGGTCCAACCCCCACAATGTTGTGCAATTTCCTTTTTATCATTTCTTTAGGGTGTCTCTCCTTGTTCCTTTTAGACTCTTCCTCTTATTTTTCTTATTATTTCCACCATATAATTAATTAAAGGTATTGACTAACCCCACATGGGTTTATCTTTCCTCTTCCCTCTTAGATCATGGATTTGTGGTCCCACTCTTCAGGGAATTATATAAAATATACTCCTTTATAATGTCAAATATCATTACGTTACAAAACATCAGGGGGAAACCAACCTCAAATTCCCTAAAATCCAAATCTATTCATTTATCATTTTATAAAAAGGTCATAAAAGAAAAAATCAAATAAAAATATTTATTCATTGTCTAGAGGAAGCTAATACTTTATCTTTATTTCTATACATATATGTATAAGGGTTTATGCTTAATTATTGGTCTCTCAATCTAAGAAGGAAAAGCAACCTTCCATATTGGAGATTTTAAGGATTGTTCTAACATCTTGTGGGCTAATTTAAGGTGTTTTACAAAGATGGAAATTAAATTGAAGCATTAGAAATAAAATTTGGTGAAACCATAATGGCTAAATTTTGGTTCTTAGCCCTCTCTTAGCTTATATTTCATTTCTATATTGTTTCTTATGTTTATCTAACATATCTAGCAATACTTGTCATCTCCTAGGTGCTTTATCATGATTATCTTTCATTGGGAGAATTTATTGGTGAAACCCTAGGAGGATTCATCACCTCTTTTACAATTTTATACATAAATTCTTGATTACATATCAATTTAACTTGTAATATATCATTATTTGGATGTTATTGCATGTCGTATTCATTTTCCTAGAAAAGGAAACCTAGGTCTCTTTCTCCAAGTGTATTTTGACACTCTTGGGTTTCCTTTTCTTCACTTTGGATTGGAAATTTCTACATATTGTTACCATAAACTAGATCTAGAATTTGTGGACAATTGCAAGATTGTTGTTTTTACAACATATTCTCAATTGGTAGCTCAAGTATATCTTTAGCCTTTGGTTTATGCAATCAAATTTCACTCTTGTGCAATGTCCCTTAATAATAAATAATAAATAATAATAAAAATAATAAATAACAAATCATATAATATAATATATTAAATAAAAGAAAATAAATAATAAACAATAAATAAAAAATAGTAATAGTATAAAAATAATAAATAATAATAAAATAATAAATAGCAATACTAAAGCTCTAAATAAATATAAATAGAAATAAAACAAGAAAGGAGTAAAAATCAGTAAAGCTATCAAAAAATAAAAACAAAAGAAATAAAACAAGAAATCAATAAAGTTGCATGTTGACACATGGAGTGTGTGCATGTGGTTCCCCTTCCAATGTTTGCTCTATTTAATAGATGGTGAGGAAGATGGGAGGCATTCCATCATTCCATGATTCCACCATCCATTCTCTTGGGAGAATAATGTTGTGAGACAAAGGATACCCTGACAGTATTACGTTGATTGAGGGCTCGGGGGTGGCCAATTGTAGCATGATTTTGTGCAATTGAGCCTACGGTTGGGTGGAGAGTCATCCCCAAGAATTTGTTGTAGTTAGCAAAATTCAACTAGCGTTCAACCTTGAAATCACAAGTGAGAAACATCATCGCCACAGGTAAGTTGTCTCCATTTATTTTTTTTGAAATTTGATGTTAATTAGTTGATAAATTGTGTGTTGATTATAAATCGCATGATTAAGAACCTCGAAGGTATGATGACATAGATTAAAGAAGTAAATCCATAATAAAATTGATCAATTGGAGGAGATAAGTTGTGTGCATGACAACATCTATAATATTTTTTCCTTCTAATGGGAGGGCCACATTGTAAAGTTTTCCATAGGTGACTAACTATATGCATGAATTATGGATAACAAGATGTATGATCAAGCAATTTTATTATGTTGATGTCTTAAAACAGGAAATGATAAGCGGATTACATTTGGTAGCCATCTTAATGAATTTATTTATAGGGTATTTCCCAAGTTGGGGAATAGTAACAACATTTCCAAAGTGTATCAATGCTATGCTTCTAAGAGAGGAGGAAAAGAAACCACAATGCTTGGAGGTGAGAAATTAAAGTCAATTTAATAAAATAGAATGAAGTGAACAAGTTTCCATTTTTGAAGCTAATGGACATGGAATATTAGAAAATTGAGACTCGGAGAAAAATAAAAATATATCTATGAATATCTAGTAGGAGGAAATGAAGGGATGTTCTATCAAGAAGGAAGTTCTTTTCAGGGTAATGGTCATAGTGATGATCTACATAGTTTAAAAGTGTGAAGATATGAAGTTGAGAATTTTCATAATGACCAGTGATGATAAACGAAGAAGATGTTTAAAGGTTTAAATGGTAAAAATAAAATAAAATAATAGTTGAAGCATAGGAAAGAAGTTTTGCTAGAAATTTTATAAGGATACCTTGAGAAGGATTGTGTACATATTGACAAAAGAAGTGAGATTCAATTAATAGAGGTTGTACTTGATTGATTTGCACTCATTGTTTCATGAGTAAGACTTCACATAGAGAAACTTATCAAGATTTGTTCCCATAGCGTTAAAAGAGGTTGTTTCCATAGAACACCACACATTTAAATTTTTCATGGACAATGATGGTAGTAGTGTTTCCAACTGTTTCAAAATCTAAAATAAAGATACTATTTAATGAGCAAGAATCTCTTGTCCAAATTGAAGAAGGGTGAATTTACGATAAAGCAATCAAATGGTATTGAGATAGGAACTTGACGAGATAAGGAAGTATTTTTTGAAAATGATAATTGTTAAGTGATGTATGTTGGTATCTTGATGAAAACATAACACTAATAACACTGATGAGATAGATCTTAGATGGATGTTGAATAATCTTAGTTCATAGTTGAATGATTGTAAAGTAAATGAAATTGATTTTTCCGATGAATCATGATAAGAATGCTTATAGAGTATTATTCTATATTTGATAAGTATTGAGATGTTCTCATATTGATGATGTTTCATGATATGATGGTATGAGGGTGATCATGCACATGTGGTTCATATTTATATAGTTGTTATAATAGTGATGATGTATCCTTATGATGATGATGATATGCAGAGGCATTATGATGTTATGTCAAGTATTTAATGTTGAATACTCATGATGGATATGATATGCATAACGTGGCATAGGAATTATGATGCTATAATATGAGATTTATTGACATGTGGTTCATTTATTATGTTAAGTCATGATATGTCTTTGATGCAAATATGTTGATGTTATAACTTATGATGGTATTTCATGAGGTGAAGCATGTGATAGTTGCGTTCAAATTTATGACATGCATGGGCATGCAGTTTGTTATTATTCATAATGTTGCAATTAACAATGATGAGTGTTACATGATGACATGCAAGACTTGGCATGTGGATTGTTTTCCATGTTACTATGATGGTATAGCTAATGCATTGGTTGCATGTTGAGGTGTGATGATTGACAAGACTCCACAAATGGGCTGAGAAGGCCGATTTATTTGATGATCTCGTGCGAGCGCATACGCACGAGGGAGAATAAGTAACACCATATGGGCTGGGGACAAACTCAACCAACACTACATATGCCAGTGGTTCTTTTGTCTTGTCTAGCTCTTGATGGATAACTCTTGAAGGGCTATGGGACCATCTTGAGGAGGTCAAGTGCCTGATGTTCTAGGCTAGGTGCCTGTTATTGGATTGAGATGCTGAAGTCTGGTGGGGGTGTAAGGACTTCGATGCCTGGGGCTGTGCGCCTTAGTAGTTGTAGAGGGAGTGGGCCAGCCTTGCAAGATTCTCGGAGTCATTGAGTACTGTACCGGATGCCTGCCTTGGGGCAGATGAGGTCTGAGTCGGGAGCGAGTCTTGGGGCCAACATTGGACTAGGATATAGACCGGGGAGGCTTATGCCTGGTTCCAAAAGTGGGAAAAAGGACAAATATTCCTTGGGATTTCCTTGGTGTTCTGAAACTTTCGATGCCTGCTGGTTATACTAGTTCAACAGAGGGTGTCGACAACATGAAGTAATAAATAACAAAATAAAATGTTAAATAATTCAATTTAACTTCTCGACGAACTTCCTTAAAGTGGGGGAGTATGTAATGTCCCTTGATAATAAATAATAAATAATAATAAAAGTAAATAATAAAATAATAAATAATATAATATAATATTAAAATACAAGAAAATAAATAATAAACAATAAATAAAAATTAGTAATAGTAAATAATAATAAAATAATAAATAACAATACTAAAGCTCTAAATAAATATAAATAGAAATAAAACAAGAAAGCAGTAAAAATCAGTAAAGCTATCAAAAAGTAAAAACAAAAGAAATAAAACAAGAAATCAATAAAGTTGCATGCTGACACATGGAGTGTGTGCATGTGGTTCCCCTTCCAATGTTTGCTCTATTTAATAGATGGTGAGGAAGATGAGAGGCATTCCACCATTCCATGATTCCACCATCCATTCTCTTGGGAGAATAGTATTGTAAGACAAAGGATACCCTGGAAGTAGTACGTTGATTGAGGGCTCGGGGGTGGTTAGTTGTAGGAATATTTTATACAGCTGAGCCTATGGTTGGGTGGAGAGTCGTCCCCAAGACTTTGTTGTAGGTAGAAAAATCCAACTAGCGTTTAGCTAGCGTTCCACAGGTAAGTTGTCT
Organism: Pinus taeda; assembly: GCA_000404065.3. Classification (NCBI taxonomy): domain Eukaryota; kingdom Viridiplantae; phylum Streptophyta; class Pinopsida; order Pinales; family Pinaceae; genus Pinus; species Pinus taeda. The sequence goes on from APFE031358350.1 coordinate 292,479, forward strand.
CTCTTCGCTCATATTTCTGTAATTCATCACTCATATTTTTGTAATTTAATGATAAGTGCTTGTTGATTATAAATCTCTTGATTAATCTAATTAATTATGTGTTGATATTTCGGGGCTGTTACATCTTGTGCATCAAAAGGTAAGTTGCTTTCTCATATGTCAAGTGATATCAAAATGTTGCTTTGTAGTTATTGATGTAAATTATATTTTGCAAGCATCGCTTGTGATAATTAGCTCCTAACCCTCTATGTGTTGTGGTGATTAATATCCTTGTTTCTTTTTGGATATTATTTAAGACATCTTATCACTTATTAGGCATTAGTCCATCTAATAATTTTTTTGTGGTGTTTGTTGAAGTAAATTTTATTTTGAATTATAATGACTTACTTGATAGGGTTACTTCATATACATTGGGATACCCCCTTTGGATTTAAGGATTTGACCTAAAGTGAAGGGAAAAGTGTACTAATTTGAAAATAGTGCATTTCCCAAGTGTGGCTACCTTCATAGCACCATAATTGTTACTTTCATAAGGGTGATAATTTTGGTAGTAAGTGTTGTTACCCTTCCTCATTTGCTTCAAGAAGTTGATAGATCAGAGCCAGGGCTTAAATCCAAAATGCCTTTTAAATCATCTCCTCAGTCATTGATAGAGCCTCATAAAGTCACAAAATAACTAAATCAATTGTGGGGGCAACTATCCAGGCCTAGAGATGTGTTTGAAGGTTTAACAACACAAAATCCACTTATCAAAATCTTATCGGGAAATCACAGTAGGGCAGAAGGGAAATTTTTATATAGGCGCACTTCGTTAGTTAAAGATTACACATCTCCTGGGTAGATCATTGTCCATCTCTGCCCAGATCCCCCTCGAAAGCATTTCAAGGGGGTAACCAACTCGAGCATTAAACAAGCGCCCCCCAGAATGGATCTTCATAATTGGATCCGAAGGCACAAATTCATTATTGGGGTTGGGGGGGGGGGGGGGGGGGGGGGAGCGCGAGGTCCGACCTCCCGCTATTCGACCCACAAGAGGATGGTGGGGGTCAGGCCCCCATGCCACCTGGACTAGTTGGCGGATAACTTTTCAAGCGAGTGCTGATTCGACAGTAACGATAACTTCACCCGTCCCCACTTCTATCCACTTGTCCTGGCCATCACCCAATCACATCCAACCGCGTGACCCCTCCATGATGTCACCCCCCACGTCTATCAACTATTTCCCTTACGCCATTTATAAAGCCCCCACAACCTTCCCATTGTGATCACTAATACTGCATATTGTGTCGAATATGACACTTTTTATTTCCTGTTTATGTAAATATTTCATTTCCATCCAGCCAGCTAGGGTTTTGGTTAGTACAAATGTGCCACAAAGCATGCTGAGGTTTTTGTTGCGATTGTCCATTGTAATGAAATAAAAAAGGAATATTTTGTAATAGGCTCTCCCTCTGAGGCCCTATAAAAATAATTTTTTGAGACTTAACCAAGGGTTCAAAATTTTGGGTTTTCTAAGAGAGAAGTTCTGTTTACTTTCAAATGCAATGTATGCTTTGTGGAATATTAATACATTTTTTTGGCAATTCGGGCTCATCTCAATCTATAGTATGTGCTCCTTCTATTTTGTACCATAAGTCTTCATTATTCTTCTCAGATTACATGTAATAGTAGCTTCTGGAAGTGTTTTCATGGATTTGTGGATTCATCTTAGTCTAATGCTGATGAAAGGTGTTTGTATTGATATGAAAGCTAATCCTTAAAATGCACTCCATGTTTCTTTGTATTCCATTCAATTCTCAATTCCCAGTGCTTCAGTCTGAATTTTGATGCATCAAATTCTTAAAGTTAAGCCCTGCGTATCGATTTTCCTTCTTGCTACAATATTCTACCAAATATACTATAATGACTAAAGAACTACAAGTTCATGTGATGTTGGCTGCTAGAAATCTAATGTTAATGCTCCTTTGAGTAATAATTTGCATTTGACTTTGTGTTACTCTTCTTAAGGAAAGTTTTGAATCGATTTTCTCTTTAAATGTTAAACACTGAGTGTGATGTGAATTTCCAGTAATATTTAAGGCACTCATCAAGATGGCCTAAGCACTGGTCTCTCCTCAACCCAAGGGCTATCTCTAGGAGCTACAACATCTTCTGGCACTGTTACGAGAGATGAATCAAAATACCTTCCCTGGGTACAATATTTATACACCCTTTGGTAAGGTGATCAGAAAGAGGTGTGGGTTGAATATCTCTCATCTTTGAGACTCCACTATCTAAATTCGATTTTGACCACCCCCAGCTTTCAAGAGGCCACACACCCACTTGGATACTTTGCAATAGAGAACTCCTCCTGTACCTGACCCTAAAAGGATATTATCTAGGCAGATCTAGAAGAAAAGACCCTTGCCACCCCTGTTGCTGTGACCTCCTTTCTAGAATTATCCTCCTCAGGAAAGTGGTCTACCATTTGAGAAATTTTTCTCAAGAGTCAAATACGCAGAAGCCTTGGTTACTTCACCCTCTTTCTCATTTCATCCCTTCCCTGAAACGGAAGAGATCAAAGATATTCTTATAAATAATCCCACACAAAGTGTGAATAGCTTCCCGACCCAGATCCATTCAATTGCCGCTCAGATAACACCTCTGCAAGGACCAACTATAAACGTCCTCCCTTGCTCAATATGATTGTGCTAGGCTTTCTCCTAAACAAGTATGCTCCATTAGACTTGCCACAACCCTTAAATGATATGCCACAAGACTATCTTAAGCTCTTGCCTAGATTTATAGGAGAATATGACATTTTAGTACAAAGGCATATAGAAATTTTCTGTGCTTTTGTTGAGAACCTTAATGTGGAAGACCTAGATGTGGTGTTAAGAATTTTGTCCAATATCTAGATGGGGAAGCCAACAAATGGTTTAAATCCATACCTAATGCTTCAATCACTACCTAGGAAGAGATGGAGAATTACTTCATGCAGAAATGGGGGAAGAAGAGGGACCATGGGTACATACTCACTGAATTTAATGCCATGAAGAAAAAACATAATGAAGATGTGTCTGAATTCATGAAGAGGTTTAAAAAATTATATAATATCATTCTTGCTAAAATCAAAACTCCACAAATTTCTGCTATAGTGATCTTTGTTGGGGCTTTTTAGCCAGATTTTGGTTTCACTCTCAGAGAGAGGAAGTCTCACTCATTGGACCAGATCGAAATAGATGCTTTAGAAGTTGAAGCAAATTTTACCTCTACTAGGAAGTGGAGAGGTAGAATTGATCATGGAGATAGGAAAAGAGGAAAGGAAAAAGGCAGTTCCTAAAATCAGGGAAAGGAAACTCAAGAGAAGAAACTTGAGGAAATCAATAAATTAATAAGGAATATGTCTAATCAGCTGGTAAAACTGGAATTGGAAAATAAGAACCCTCCTAGGAAAAACGAACCAGTTCCTAACCAAAGTTTCATTCCTCAGTATAGGAGACCCCCCTTGCAGCTCTTGTAGAGGGAAAGAAAATAGCAACAAGATCACATTCAACCTCCATTGTACTTAGAGGATGATCCATAGGAGCGCGTTGAAGAAACTATGGAAGTTCGGGAAAATCAATTTTCTCCTTTTTTCTGATGAGGAATATGAAGCCGAAGCACATGATGAATGAGGGGATGATTTAAATGCACCACTAGATGATGGTGGAATTAAAAAATACTATAGGTAGTTTGATGACTCCATGAAATCACTTCTGCACAAGAAATATGACCTTAGATATTCTAGGAAAAGATCTAGGCAGGACCAAAATGAGGAGCCCTCTCCCTCAAATCCTCCAAAATCAACCAAGAAAGGAAAGAATCCTCTAGATCAAGCCTCAACCAAAAAGAAAGAGTTTCCATGTTCAAGTCTCCACAAGCCCAATGTCTCTAGAACAAAGAAGTCACCTTTACCACCCAAGCTAGTCTATGATAAATAGAAAGAGCATGTTGATCTTGTTATAGCAAATAGGAGCTCTTTATACTTTTAGTCTTCAAAAAGAGTTGGAGAAGGTCAAAATCTCTGTCCCTTTGACCGAACTATTGAAACAACCTAATTATAAATCTCAAGTGTCTTAGTTTATGTGTCCATCTACCCTAGCTCCTTCGCATGATAGTCTGAACCTCCAGGAAGAAAGGTGCATGGTTGTATTTTGACCTCATGTTGAGAAGCAAGACTCTTCCATTGCCCCTTTTTATGTTACTTTGGTAGTCCATGAGATTTTATTACAAAATGGCATGCCTGACTCAGGAGCTTCTCACAATTTGATGCCCTTGTTGGTTATGGAGAAACTGGGATTGCAAATTACAAGGCCATACAAAGATTTGTATTATTTTGATTCCAAAAAGTAAAATGTTTAGGGATAATTAAATATTTGGTTGTCAATTTAGCCTAGATCCCTGCAAAAAGTGTGGTAATGGATATTGTAGTGGCTAATGTCCCTGCAAGGTTCGGTATTCTCTTGTCCATGTCATGGGGGTCTAAGATTGAAGGATCCATCAAATTTGATTTAACATGCGCTACCATCTTGATGTTTGGTGGAGAAGAAAGACGACTGTACAAATAATCAAGGTTTGTAAAGACAGTTATAAGAGTTGATTGTTCCAATAATGCCCCTTTGTATGGTAAAGAGGGAGAGTTCTCTTGCTTGTTGTTAGAAGAAAATGAGCTAATCCTAGAGGAAACACAAGTGGAATCCTCAGTCCATCTAAATCAACAATCATTGGAATCTGATAAAGTGTGGAAATTATACTTTGATGGTTCTTATTCCAAGGAGGGAAATGGGGCAGGAGTGTTGTTGATATCCTAGAAGGAAACTTGATCCCTCTCTCCTTCAAGTTGGAGTTTGAAGCCACTAAGAATGTTATTGAATATGAAGTCTTGCTGCTAGGTCTGCAAGCTGTTAGAATTCTTAATATTGGATGCTTGGTTGTGTTTGGAGATTCAGTGATTTTAGTGAAACAAATAAGGAATCAATGTTAAACCAAACATACAAGATTGAAGGAATACTAAAATGAGTTTGAGATTTAATTGATAATTTTTTCTTAGCCTTAATATCTAGTTTTTTCCTAAAGAAAGAAATAAGTGGATTATTCCTTGGCTATAGCTACAAGACGCTTTAAACCTCCTCAAAACCCACTGCTCATATATGAAGTTGAGGTCAGATACAGACCATCAGTACCTGATAATATCACGCATTGACATGTGTTTGAAGATGATGATTAGATCAAACGCTTCATGGAAGTTATAGGATAATTCTTGAATTCAGTAATTGACTAGGAGAAAGAGAGAATGATAGATGAACAACATGCTGGTTGGGAAGAAACCATTGCAAGACACAAGATTTTACAACTAAAGGGTAACACTATTCTGAGGGGTTTCGTTCCTTCAGAGAGATTGTTCAACTCAAATGATGTGGCTACCAAGCCAGCTGAGTAAGAAATGGAAGAGTAGGTGGAAGACCACAATATTGGTTCAGAGAAGGATCCTCGAATAATCAAGTTGGAATAGGGAGCTCCTCATAAATACAAGCAAAGGTACCTTGAACTTTTCAAGAATTATATGGATGTGTTTTGCTTGGTCTTATGATGATTTAAAAACTTTTGATACTACTATTATTCAACACAAGATCCCTTTAAAGGGCGGGGTGAAACCATATAAGAAGAAACTTAGGTAGATTAACCCTCTGTTGCTCCCATCTATTGAAAAGGAGGTAAGAAAGTTACTTCAGGCCAAAATCATTGTACCTTTGAGGTATTCAGATTGGGTAGCAAACCTAGTCCCTGTTAGAAAAAATAATGGAGAAATAAGGCTATGTGTGGACTTTAGGAATCTCAACAAAGCCTCATTAAAAGACAATTATCCCCTTCCTAAAATGGATTACATTATGCAGAAGGTGGTAGGATCTACCTAGATGTCAATGATGGATGGTTTTTCTGGGTACAATCAGGTAGCTGTGTGTCTTGAAGATCAAAAGAAAACTGTGTTCACCACCCCTTGGGGAACATTTATGTATGACATGATGCCTTTTGGTCTCATAAATGTAGGGGCCACCTTCCAGAGAGCCATGGATATAGTGTTTGTGGGCGAACAAGACAAGTTTGTAGTAATTTACCTGGATGATATCACTGTTTTTTTTAAAATATGAGGAACACCTTGAACACCTACATCTAAATTTTCAGAAATGTAGAAAATATGGTCTGTCCTTGAATCCTAAAAAATCGTAGTTCACTCTAAGTGAAGGAAAGTTGTTAGGGGACATAATGGCAAAGGAGGGGGTGAATATTGATCCCAAGAGGGTGGAAGCCATCAACAACATTCCACTGCCAAGAAATAAGAAGGAGATCCATGTTTTCTTGCGCATAATAAACTTTTTAAGGAGATTCGTACTTACCTATGCTGGGATAGTCAAAGAGACCACAAAGATGTTAAATAAAGATAAAGAAGTGAAATGGACTGTGGACGCTCATGAATCATTCTCTAGAATTAAAAGGGATTTTACAGAAGCTCCTGAATTAGTCAGTCCATATTATACAAAACCATTTTTCATTTTTTATTTTTCTTCTCCTCACACAATGGCTATTGTCTTATTGTAGAAAAATAGTGAAGGGCATGAGCAACCAATATCATTCTTAAGTTAGGTGCTGCGAGATGTTGAGCTAAAGTATAACATCCTGGAGAATCAGGCTTATGCATTGGAAAATCCCTGAAGGCTTTCATAATTTATGTCCAACAATCAAACATAACTGCTTATGTTCCTACAACTGCAGTAAATGAAATTCTAGTTCAGGGTGACAGTGATGGGAAAAGAGGAAAATGGGTTGCTAAAATTTAGGAGTATGATATGGATATCAAGCCCACCAAGATCATCAAGGGATAGGGGATAGCTACACTTTTAAATGAAGAAAATTGCTAAGCAGTGGGCATAAATTTACTGGCAGGAGGAGATAAAGAGAGTGAAAATTTGGGACAACAACAAGAGATTGAAACATCAACACAAATAATTCAAATGAAGTTTGTTGTGTCTCCCTAGTATAAAAACATTGTGTGTTATTTGCGTTTTTTGAGGTGCCCAGTGAATTTTGATAAGATTTAATACAGAGCTCTGAGACTCCAAGCCCAAAAATTTGTTATCTCAAATGGCCAATTGTACTGGAAGGGTCCCATGGGGATTTTTCTTTTGTGTTTGGTTGAGGAAGAAATCCACAAAGTGATAGATGAATTGTGTCTGTGAAGGACATTATAGTTGGAGGGATACGACACACAAGATCCTTAAAGCAGGTTTTTACTGGCCCAAACTGTTTGGTGAGGTACATACTTATGTTCGGGCCTGTAAAAGGTGCCAAAAGTTTGTTGAAAAACATAAATTAGCATCTTTCCCTCTAATCCCTATTTTTATTGAGAAACCTTTTAGGAAGTGGGGGTTAGATTTCATTGGAGAAATACACACGTCCTCTAGCGGTCAACACAAGTGGATATTCACAGCCACTGATGACTTTACTAAGTGGGTAGAATCAACCCCTGCTAGAAATGAAACTGATGTGGTAGTTATTAAATTCATGGAGGAAAACATCCTTGCGAGATTTGGTTGCCCCAAGAAAGTTGTTATTGAGAATGCTCAGGCGTTCAAGTCTAACAAATTTATAGATTTCTGCCAAATATATAACATTGTAGTAGGCCACTCCACCACCTATTACCCACAAGGAAATGTATTGGCTAAATCCTCAAATAAAACCTTGATAAGGATTTTAAAGAGAATAATATCATAAAATCTGAGGAACTAGGACTCACAGCTAAAATTTTCCTTATGGGACAACAGGGTTACCACCAAGAGAGCTACTGGAAAATGCCCTTTTGAGTTGGTTTATGGAAAGGTAACAATTTTTCCGATACAACTAGCCATGTTAGTGGTTAAAATCTTGCAAGACATTGAGGAGGAGCCAAATTCTTAACTAGAAGGATAAATCAATTGGTGGAACTTCAAGAGAACATGGAATAGGTGAATCAAAATCTAATCTATTATTAAGAAAAAATGAATTCCTTGTTTGACAAAAAGGAAAGAGACAAATATTTGTAGCCAAGAGACTTAGTATTAAGATGGTATGTAAGGAGGAAAGACAAAGGAAAGCATGGAAAATTTGATCCCCTTTGGTTTGGACCTTTCAGGGTTGCTGAGGCAAAAGGGAATACCATGTTCCTATTGGAGAACCTAGAAGGAGAAGTGCTTGGGCTACCTTTGAATGGGAAGTTTCTCAAGCTTTACTTCCAGCACTGAAAGGGTCCACTTCTATTCACTGTAAATACCGGTGAATCATTTGTAAATAACCATTACTACTCACCTTTTCTATTTTTGTTTTTGTTTTATGAAAGTATGAATAAAATGACTCCATGCCAAAGGAGTAATGCACTAATCTTCAGGTTCTTAGTGCATTGTATCCAATACATTGTCCCCAGTTGGAGCCAATGTTGTTACCCTTCCTCTTGTGCTTCAAGAAATTGATATATTATAGCCAAGGTTTAGATCCAAAATTCCTTTTAAAGCACTTCTTGAGTCACTGGTAGAGCCTCCTAAAGTCACATAAAAAATAAATGAGCTGTGGGGGCCACTATCTAAGCCTAGAGGTGTGTTGGAAGGTTTAACAACATAAAATCCACTTATCAGACCCCTATTGGGAAAGCACAATAGGGAAGAATTGCAATTTTTATACAAGTGCGCGTCATCGGTTAAAGACTGGGCATCTCCCAGGCAGATCATCATCCATCTCCACCTGGAACCCCCCAGAAGAATTTCAATGATCTAGGTGGATATTGGCGGCCGCCTGCCCATTCCACTTGGACCCCCAACACTGTCTCTTTTAGTTTTTCGGTTCCCTTAATTGTAGCATAATTTACTATTTTTGGTAGTTTTTTGAGGTCCTGAACTTTTGGATCCATCCCTAAATGGCGTTTTTAGGGAAAACGGAGAGACTAGAAATGACCCAAACTAGCTTGCTTGTTTACTTTTGGCCTTCTGTTCGAGATCTTCGAAACGAGGTATTATGATAGCCAAACGAAGATCATATGCCAAAGTTACGACCTCGGGAATTTGATGTACTAATTTACTCAAACATGGCCCACAATTTTGGTGCTTCATCTCCTAGGGTTAGGTTTTTGGATGTTTATGGTTTTCCATTGTTTCTCAATAATAAATAGGCCTTTGAGCCTCATTGTAACATAGTTCACAGGCATGTAGCCGCCACATCTCTTCTCATAGATAAGTTACCATTGCCTGAGCTAGTCTTATTTCCACTCTGTTTGTAAGCATATTTCAGTGTTTGATATTAATGAAATGAAGTTTTATTTCTACTATATCTTTGTATTTATGGTTATATCTGTAAATTTGTTGTGTTCCTTTTTACATCCGGATTAGTGATATCAGAGCGGTCTGCTCTTTCTCTATTTTTCTTTGCATGTCCCCAATGAGGTCGAGATATAAGGAGTTAGGGCTTGAACTGGTCGAACCTTTGCAAGACCAGCCTCAAAAATCCCGACGACTTCCCATGGAGGATGAAAAGAAAGACGAGAGGGCTAGAGATCCTATCAAAATATTGCTCGAAGAAGCCCTCGAGCAACAAAGGAACGTGATGATGGACAATTTTGTCCATATCCTTCAGCGACTACCCAAGGGTGACGCATCTACTTCTGGTAGCTACTGTGGAAGCGCCACAGCCTTTAATGTACAATTTAACTTTGACATTCCCATATTTTAGGGTCAGATAGATGGAGACGCTATAGATAAATGGTTAAATATGCTAGAAGGATATTTTTCTGTTCATTGTTTTTCCAATCTGGAAAATATCACTTTTTCACTTCTCAAAGTAGCCCCCCACATCAAGGAGTGGTGAGAAACCTACTGTGAGTAGAAGGATGAAAGTACGAACTCACTTTTTTCAACCACACCCACTTGGAACTCATTCCAGGATGCCATCAAGGAGTAGTGCTACCCTGTCGGGAGCTATGAGGATAAATACATAAAGTGTACAACACTGCGACAGGGAAGGGACCAAGATGTACAAGAGTTTAGCAATGTTTTTCATACCCTTTGCACGAAGTTGGGTATCAAGGATTATGAGAACCATTTGGTTGTCAAGTATTGTGACTGTGTACACAGGTACGTCCAGGACGAGATGGAGTTCTTGAACATCTCCTCGCTCTTGACGACTTACCGATATGTCGTCAAGATCGAGCAAAAATTTAAACAAAATAAGTGAGACTTTGGATCTGCGAATCCAAAGCAAGGGAAAGGTACCCCCAAACCACAGAACAAAGGACAAAGAAAAAGCGGGGTGGCCCAGGATAACCTGCCAAAGTCGCAAGTAAAGGGCAACACCGTGAAGCTAAAGAAGGACACGAGAAAGTGGTGTGAGTTCCATAAGAGCTCCACCCACAACACAAGTGAGTGTCGGGCCAAGTAGTCACTGGTGGCTGAGCTAAAGGCTTCAGAATCAGATGCATGTTCTAACTCTGAGTCAAAACCCGACAATGGGAATGACAAAGGGAAGCATATTATCGATGCGGAGCCCAACGCCATTGTTGCCACCACAAATATCCAGAAGGAGGAACCTGAAGATCCAGAGGAGGAGGAGCGCCTCTTCCACTCCTAGATGTGGGTAAAGGGTTCCCCATTACAATTCATTGTTGACAACAGGAGCTAAAAGAACCTCATTTCAGCATAGGTCATGAAGCGGTTGGGTTTACCAATCACAACACATCCACAACTGTACACAATCAGGTGGGTTCACCAAGGACAGGATTTTCGCGTGAGCCAACAGTGCTGCCTTCCATACAACATCAAGCCCTTCACGGATGAGGCATTATGTGACATTTCTCCCCTTGATGTATGTGATGTATTATTAGGCCAACCATACTTATGGAAGTGACATTCTGTGTATGAGTCAAGGCCTCGTGTTGTTATTGTTACTTTGGGAAATAAGTTGTATAGGATACTAGAGGTAGCACCGCCTACTGTCATCTCTTTGGTTACTGCAAAACAACGCAGTAAGCTCATTTCCAAAATCGGGATTTTTTTTTTCCTGATGATACACCCTCAGGGAAAGAAGATGACGTTGGTCACGACCTCCAGGCAAGGCCCCTCCGCACGACAACAACAGATGGACAAAGTCATGGAGGAGTACAAGGAAATCATCACCTCCCTCGCAGGGGTGCCTCTGCACTGTCAGGTCAAGCACTCCATTGCTCTGACCCCAGATGTGTCACTGCCCAATGGACCAATCTATCAGCGCTCCGTTCTGGAGAATGACGAAATCAAGAGGCAAATTTAGGAGTTGTTGTAGAAAGATCACATTCGACTGAGTTCATCGCCTCGTGGAGCTCGATCGTGTTGGGATAGAAGAAGGATGGGACTTGGAGACTCTGTATTGACTATCAGGCACTGAACAAGATCACTGTTAGGAATAGGCACCTGATCCCACGGATTGATGAAATTCTTGACCAACTAGAGGGGGAAAAATATTTCAGCAAGATCAATTTGAAGTCAGGATATCACCAGGTACCAATCGAACCCTCTGATGTGTGGAAGACTGCCTTCAAAGCCAAGGAGGGCCTTTTCGAATGGTTGGTTATGATTTTCGGGTTGATGAATGCTCCTGCAACCTTCATGAGACTGATGGATGACATCTTGCAGCCATTCACCAACTCATTTGTAGTGGTATACTTGGATGACATCCTGATCTTCAGCTAGAGTTGGGAAGAGCACCTCCACCACATCCGACAAGTTCTCCAAACACTGCGACAACACATGCTATGTGCCAATTTAGAGAAATCCACTTTTGGCATGACCTAGGTTCAGTATCTAGGATACATTATTCATGAACAGGGGTGCATGGGGACCCAACCAAGATCCAAGTCATCTAGGATTGTCCAGCTCCAACCACTTTGACAGAGCTCCGCAACTTTCTAGGTGTTAGCATTTTCTACTGCAGGTTCATGTTGGGATTCTCTCATATCACTTGGCCCTTGAGTCAAGTCACCAAGGAAGGAGTGAAAGAAAAATTCTTTTGGTCTGAACCTCAATAGAAGGCATTCACAGAGTTAAAACATCGCCTCTGCTCTACACCAGTGCTCACATTACCAGACTTGCAACAACCATTTGAGATCGAGACAGATGCCTCTGACTATGCTATTGGGGTAGTCCTTACTCAACAGGGGCATCTAGTGGCATATCATAGTGAGACACTTTCAGACACATTCTGTAAGTATCCCACTTATGACAAAGAGATGTACTCCATTGTGAAGGCATGCTGATAATGGAAGCATTACATTTTAAGGAAGGAAACGATCATCCACACAGACCATCGACCCCTGCAGTTCATATAGACGGAAGGGAAGTTGTAGAATGATCGCCATCAGAAGTGGTCCACATACTTGCAACAGTTCCATTTGAATATCAACTATAAGAAGGGCAGCACCAAAAATGTTGCAGAGTGCCTCAGTGACCACCGATCATGGCGTTAACCACTGTGTTCAACTCTTGTGGGCACGAGACTTTTGATTGACCACTTCTCTACAAAAGCGACCAAGAATTCGGCCACACATACAGACGCTCTCGGAGGGTCAGCAAGTTCCAGATTTTTATCTCTAGGATGATCTATTATGCCACCTAGGACACCTTTGTGTTCCTCCAAGAGAGCGCGCCAAGATGATTTGGGAAGCACACTATAGTCGGGCCACTGGGCATTTCGGGGTCAAGAAAACGGTGGTAGTACTACAAAAGTATTTCTATTGGCCAAATCTTCGACAGGATGTCAGGAAGTACGTCAGATCGTGCACTACCTGTGCCGTTTCCGAATCGACCATCAAGAAGCAAGGCCTCTATACTCCGCTACCTACCCCTAGTCGACCTTGGGAATCCATCTCCATGGATTACATGTCAGGCCTTCCTTCAACTAAGCATGGAAATGACTGTGTTTTTGTAGTTGTCGACAGATTCTTGAAGATGGCCATTATGGCAGCCTGCAAGAAGAATCACAATGGAAGCCATTGCTAAACTCTTCTTTGAACGAGTGTGGGTACACTTTGGGATCCCACAGTCTATCATCTCAGATCATGACAACATGTTCCTCAGTACATTTTGGTCCTGTCTTTGGTCGATGCTGGACACGAAGCTCACTAAGTCCACAACTTTCCATCCCTGAACTAATGGCCAGATAGAGGTTGTCAACATGATGATTGCACACTTTCTGTGCATGTAAAAATCAAATCATCCATGCACATAGGATGAGAGCCTACCCTATGTCCAACACAACTACAACCGGTCTCTCCACAACTCGACTTGCCATAGCCATTTTCAGGTGGGCTTGGGATTCCAGCCACTATGTCCCATTGATGTGGCCATGCCATTTGCAACTACTCATGCAAATTCGGTTAATGTCCAGTCCGAAACTGATAAGGCAAACAAATTCATTGAGCACATCCAACATATCCGCTAGCAGGTCCATGACATTCTGGAGAAATCAAATGCCAAGTACAAGCAGCGACATGATCAACATTGGGTGCCACACAAGTTTGAGGTGGGTGACAAAGTCTAGATGCATTTGCAAAAGGAACGACTTGTCGAAGCCTAATGGAAACTCAGACCACTTTGATATGGTCCTTACACCATTACCAAAGTGGTGGAGACAATGAATTTGAGCTCAACATTCCCCCATTCCTTGGCCTGCACCCAATGTTCAATGTGGACTGCCTTCGACCATACTTCCCACCATTGCTAGACACATCAAACATTGCAGAACAACTCACACCTATAGAGTTAAATCCAGATTGCATGGAACAAGCCACAACTGATTGGATCATGGACATGTAGATCAAGAACACCCGACAACAAAGGATCCAACTATATCGAGTTGTCAAAGTAGGCCAACTCCTTCACCAGGGAAAATGGTTCACCATGGACCAAGTTCAGCAAAAGTTTCCTCATTTCATGGAGGAACTCAATGCAATGGGGACCATTGCATCATAATGGGGGAGGAATGATCCAAGTGGATATTGGTGGCTGCCTGCCTATTCCACTTGGACCCCCAACACTGTCTCTTTTAGTTTTTCAGTTTCCTTAATTGTAGCACAGTTTACTATTTTTTGCAGTTTTTCGGATCCTGAACTTCTCAAGCTTTTTTGAGGCCCTAAACAGCGTTTTTAGGGAAAACGGAGAGACTGAAACACCTCAAGTTGGCTTGCCTATTTTTTTTTGGCCTTCTCTTTGAAACCTTCGAAACGAGGTATTATGATAGCCAAATGGAGATAGTATGCCAAAGTTATGACCCCGGGAAGTTGATGTACCAATTTACCCAAATGGGGTCCATAATTTTAGCGCTTCATCTCCTAGGGTTAGGTTTTTGGATGTTTAGGGTTTTCCATTGTTTCTCGATAATAAATAGGCCTTTGAGCCTCATTGTAACACAATTCACATGGATGTAGCCGCCACATCTCTTCTCAGAGATAAGCTACTATCACCCGCGCTAGTCTAATTTCCACTCTGTTTGTAAGCATATTTCAGTATATGATATTAATGAAAGGAAGTGTTATTTCTACTATATCTTTGTATTTATGGTTATATCTGTAATTTGTTGCATTCCTGTTTAATCTAGATCATTCGGGGGGCGCACGGGGGGGTTAACCTACTAAGGTGTTAGACAAGCACCCCCCTGAGTGGCTCTTTAGATCTGAATCCGACGATCCAAATTCATTCCCCGGGGGGGGTGGGTGGTTAACCTGCTAAGGTGTTAAACAAGAACCCCCCTGAGTGGCTCTTCAGATCTGGATCCGATGATCCAAATTCATCCCCGTGGGGGGGAGGGGGGTGGGGAGTGCGGGGTTTGTCCTCCCGCTATCCAACCTGCCGAAGGATGGTGGGGGTGGGGCCCCCATTCCACCTGGACTAATTGGCGGATATATTTTCAAGCGAGCATTGAATCAACAGTAAGGGTAACTCCACTTGCCCTCGCTCCTATCCACATGTACTCACCATCACCCAATCACAACCAACTGTGTGTCCCCTCCACAATGTAACCTCCACCTCAGTTGACCGTTACCCTCATGCCATTTATAAAGTCTCTGCAACCTTCCCATCGTGATCATTGGTATTTCATATCGTGTCAATTATGACATTTTTTATTTCCTGGTTATGTAAATATTTTATTTTCAGCCAGCCAATTAGGGTTTCAGTTTGTACAGTTGTGCCACAGAGCACGGTGAGGTTTTTGTTATGTTTTTCCATTGTAATGAAATCAAGAAGGAATATTTTGTAATGAAATATCCCTCTGAGGCCTTATAAAAACAATTTTATGAGACTGAACCAAGGGTTCAGAATTTTGGGTTTTCTAAGAGAGAAGTTATGTTAACTGTCAAATGCAATGTATGCTTTGTGGAAGATTAATACAAAAATTTGGCGATTTTGGCTCATCTGAATATGTAATATGTGCTTCTTCTGTGTTTGTTCCATATGTCTTCATTATTACTCTCAGATTACATGTACTAGTAGCTGCTGAAAGTGTTTTCATGGATTTGTGGATTCATCTTAGTCTAACACTGAAGAAAGGTGCCTGTATTGATATGAAAGCTAATCCTTAAAATGTTCTCCATGTGTATTTGCATTCCATTCAATTCTTAGTTCCCATTACTTCACTCTAAATTTTGATGCATCTGATTCTTAAAATTAAGCTTAGTGTATCAATTTTCCTTGCTACATTCTTCTACCAAATATACTATAACGACTAAAGAACTACAAGTTCATGTGATGTTGGTTGCTACAGATCTAATGTTAATGCTCCTTTAAGTAATAATTTGCATCATGCTTTGTATTAATTCTCTTAAGGAAAGTTTTGAATCGATATTATCCTAAATGTTAAACACTAAGTTTGATGTGAATTTCCAGAAAATATTTAAGGCACTCATCAAGATATCTTAGTCATTGATCTCTCCTCAATCTAGGGGTTGTCTCTAGGAGCTACAACAGTGATAACATCCTTTACCTCTACCCTTATTTTATTGAATAAAATAGGGCTAGGTTCTCATCACCGCCTTTTCTACTTTCCTCTCCATTTGGGTTTCCTCCTAGATATAGTCATCCCACAACATTTTAATGTTAGGAAGGTTTCTTCGAGCACAAATATAGTTGAAAAATGGTTCCCATGAAGGTCGGAGGGAAATTCAATGCCATGTTCATTAGATTAGAATATGCAATCTTCTTTCCAACTATTGGAAGATGATTATGACCTTGTGTGACCCTCATAATGTAAATGGTCACTGAGTCTGATCTAGTCATATCTATGGATATGAGTTTTTTCTACAAAATCATCTTCGTATTTATGTTCTTACTTTGGTAGAAACTTACCAAGGCATTGAAAATTTGCTTTGCTATCTTATTCTCAGATATATGATGTGGATTGAATGATCCTTTACACCATCCAAGATCTCACTTAGACCTCACTTTCCTCTTCTTGTGAGTTTTCAACTTCTATGGATATATAGGGGGATTCACAATGTCCTTGATAATACCTCAGAGGTCATTCTCTTCTAGTAAGAGAGTAAACTTCACCTTCTATGCTAATTAATTTTGGGAACCATAAAATCTATCCTCAAATATGAGGCTAGTTGATGCCATATTTGGGATCTATTATACAAACTCCCAAATCTAAAAATTAGTTTGGAAACCCCCTAACTATTGATCCTTCTTTTTGATAGTTGATTTACGACTGCAAATTCTTACACCCCAATTAGAGAAATGAGCTTTGATCCCATATTTTTTTTTTTTTTTTTTTTTTAAATTATTTTTTTTTAGACTAGATGACTATCATCCTTATTATATAAATTAAACAAATAAATTGTTGAATTTAATTAACCAAAAAACAAATTTCATACCATAGCATCAAACATATAATAGTTGAAAAGTAAATAATAGAATCATTAAACACATAAAGACATATTTCTTTTTGAAAGTCGATTTTTTTTGTAAGTTTATAAAACTTACAAGGAAACCTGAATATTTTTCTACGAACCCAAGTTACATAGTAAACAAAATCACCTTGAACAAAGTATATAACCTTCCTAAGAGAGATACGACCTCCTTGAGAAAGAAAAACATTAAATAACATGTTGTGCTTGTTAATTTTCTACAATATTCTATGTTGTTATAATCAATTTAAATAATTTCTTCAAATTTCAATCACACCAATAAAAATAAAGCAATTATAGACAGAACATTAAACAATAAATTCACAATAGAAGATATACCAAGCACAATGAGACACAAAGATTTGGTCAAAGACCAGGAAAAAACCCCATACGGGGGGAAACCCTTTTAATCAATTCTTCTTCTATTAGTCAATCAATGTTCAACAAGAGATACATCATCCAATTTGTACATCCATTAACTAGTCAAGGTTAAAGACTTGACTTCCCAATTCAACCAATCAAAATGAGTCAACAATGAGAGATAAAGTTCATTATGGTCAAAGGTACTAGTCTTCAAAATTTTGGCCTGTGGAGGAATAGTCAACAATAGTCAACAGACTTCCCTAACCAGTGAAAGTCAATGTTCCAACTAATCAGAAAACTTTGGTCAAACCAAAAATGAATTCGACCTTCCTTCCTTAGTCAAACCCAATAAAAAAATGGAAAAATCTTGGTCAAAGGAGAGAGAAAATATCTAATCATATATTTGATTAAACGCTAGTCAACCCTGTGGTCAACCTCAATCAACATGCCCAAAAAATCTTAGTCAAAATCTCAGTTAATGTGGCCTCCCAAAACAAAAAGGAATTCGGTCAAACCAAGTCAAATAAGCCAAAGACAAACAAAGTCAACGCTGGTCAGTGCACTCCCAAAACAGAAAGTCAACTCAATAAAATCAGAAAACCTTCTTCTTCTTCATGCGTGTGAAGTTATTCATGGAATTTCATAGATGTACAAACCATTTGATGTGATGTGAGATGTGTAATGGATGGTTTCGAAATGAGGTTGATGAATTCCTTTTTATACGAGGTTGAGGAGGGCTAATTTCACACATGTGGGGCTGACTTATCACCTTCACTGGGTCGACTTGTCAAACTCAACTTTGGTAATTTCCTTTGACCAAATTTGGTTTTCATAATGAAAAATAAGGCTCCTTGGGGTAGTTGGGATTCTCCATGGGAAATTCATCTTGTAGTTGCCAATTTTCAATAGTGCGGCTAGATGACCTCACTTTATGGGCTATATGGCCTCATTATTTCCTAGAATTGCCTCTTTCTTGAATCCTTCCTCTCTCTCTCTCTCTCTCTTGATTTCTCAACCTTCTTCCATTGTGTGTGTCTGAAAAATATATCTTGATCCATCTTTATACTTTTAATTGAAGCCCTATTCTACCAAAACCCTAATCTATTTTTGAAAATAATCTTATTCTAGGTGCATCCAATAAGTCTTGAGAGTTAGCTAAATTGGGCAAGCGCCCATTATTAAAGAACCTTTATTATTGAAAGGTCACAGGTTAAATTCTCTTGACACTCTTGGGGTTAAGCTTCATGGTTAAGCTGACATGAAGTGGTCCTTTAAGGTAGATACACATGGTACAATTATTCTATGGATATAATGGCCACCAATCTCTAGGGATCGTGAGCCACATAGAAAAAAGTCGTGCATGCAATAAAATCACTGTCATTCATGTTAATTTTTTCACAGTGTTCGACGTTGTTATTATAACTTAAAAAAATTCATCTAATTTCATTCACCCCAGTAGCAGTTAAGAAATTATAGATATAACAATACACAATAATGCACAATAGAAGAAAAGGCCAAGCATAATGAAACACAAATATTTTGGTAAAAAACCAGGGAAAAACTCCACAAGGGTGAAAACCCAGAATCAAT
>APFE031358350.1:320933-401821 GCA_000404065.3 Pinus taeda
TTTTTTTTTTTTTTTTTTAATCTCGCAGTTGGAGCCTATGGAATAAGAAAGAAATTTGATAACTTGAAAAAAATGGTAGCTTGACAAAAGTTGTACAGAAAAGATTAATCTCTCCTACTTTGACAGAACTCGTTGTCAATATCAACACCTACAAGAACTTTGTTGTGGAATATTATCAAAACTAATAGAAGGATATGAAAGAGTGTATTGTTAGGACTTTACAAACACGGCCACTGAAACTTGGTAACTTGTTTGAGGATGAGAAAATTATGTTTCTTTTTTCCAACATGTATGTTAGTATATTACAGTTTAATGAATATGTTCTTATTTCACTATATGGTTTCTACTTTAACAAAACATTCGCCAAGACTTCACAATGTTTTATTATTCAGTAAAAGATTTGCCAAGATCTTACAAAATTTTATAATTTAGTGAAATATTCTCCATCACTGTACAAGATAATATAATCTAGTGAGAGATTCACCAAAAAAATTATATATACATATTATATTATTGATAAAATTGCCTCCCATTTTTCCTATGTATCATGGGTATTAGCCCATTTCTTATACATATAAATTTAGGGTGGTTCTTAAAATTTTCCATGTTCTCTTCTCCTTCTATTGTTGAAGTTGTTATTGTTTCCATTGTTGTTGTTGTTTTTAGGCCATTGAGCATTTCTTCTCTCAGGACAATCTCAGGCAGTGTGGCCAAATTTGTCACACCTATAGAATTGGACTTTGGACAAGTCCCTTTTATTGTTGTTGAATGCTGGGGTTGGGTTCTTTGGCTTCCTTTTAGAAGGCCTTCCTTTCCCTTTTCCTTTCTTGACATTGGTTGCAAAGGTTATAGGTTCTCCTTGTTCTTGTCTCTGAATTCTTCTTCTAGAAATGAGCCTGGATTCCTATTGAGTGCGATTTCCCAAAATCTCATCAAATGTAGGGAGCTCTTTTTTGAAATTGATGTTGGTAATGAATGTCTCCCAAGACATGGGGATCCCACCAAGAGTCATTTGCACAAGTTCTCTATCAAGTATGACTTCTCCAATGGAAAGAAGTTGATCTCTTATTTCAGAGATCCTCATGAAGTATGCTTAAATATTTATATTTGTTCATCTTGATGTCATGGATTTAACTCTTCAAAGAAATGACTTGGCTGAGGTTGTTGACTTCATACATCCCAATCAATTTTTCATACATTTCCTTTGACTTCTTCATCTTTAACACATAGGCGATGAGATGATATCTAAGAGAGTCAATGATAATCTTCTTGGCCTTGATCTCACCCTTCTTGTACTTGGATTTGACACTATAGTTGGCATTCTTAGGAGGCTCAACTACTTGTCCCTACACATATTCCATCACATCATTCTCTTAAAGAGTAATATCCAATCCATCCCTTCATGCTACAAAGTTGGAGGCATCATTCAATTTCCCTTCAATATTTAAATAGGAGGTAGTAATCTTGCCTAAGAAAGTTGATCACCAATCAACAAGAAGAGTGTCTCAAAGGGGTGCTCTCTAGTCTCCTTAGGTTATCCTTCACCTCAACTTTGATACCATGATAATTTTTTTACAATGTTCTATGCTATTATAATCACTTAAAAAAATTCATCCAATTTCATTCACCCTAGTAGCAATTAAGAAAATATAGATATAATAGTAAACAATAATGCACAATAAAAGAATCATCCAAGCACAATGAACATAGAGATTTTGGTCAAAGAAGAGGGAAAAACCCCACAAGGGTGAAAACCTAGAATCAATTCCTCTTCTTCTATTAGTCAATCAATGTTCAACATGAGATACATCAGTACAATAATACATCCATAAAGAAGTCAATGTCAATGCTTTGACTCTCCAAGTCAACCAATCCAAAACCAATCAACAATGAGAGAGAAATTCAAATATGATCTAATATATCATTCTACAACAGAGGGCCGAAATTATGGTTTGTGAAGTTCGGTTAACCACAGTCAACATGTTAAAGTCAACAATCAAACCTTCCCAGAAAAGTTCGGCCAACCTAGTAGATTATTCGACCTTACTTCCTAAGTTAAACGCAGTCAAAATAGATCCAACATATTTAGTCAAAATTCCTATGGTCAAACCGAAGACAGAGCCTGTAGTCAACCTCAGTCAACAACCCATAACAGGGATAAAAATTTGGTGAAACAAAGAGAGTATTCTAGTCGAAGTCTCCTTCAAGAACTTGGTAAAAATAACAGAAATATAACCTAGTCAATGCAAGTCAACATTGGTCAACAAAACATAAAATCAATTCGACCAAACATAACTCTCTCTCCTCTTTCGCACATGTGAAGTGTCCCTAAATTTTTTTAGACCAATTCAAACCTTTGATGTGATGTGTGATGTGATGGATGATGCCAAATGAGGAGTCAATGAAGGTCTATTTATAGTTGAATTAGGAGGGTCAATTTCTCATGTGGCGCTAACTTGTAGACTTTCATTGGGCCTACTTGTCAAACAAAATATAGTAATTTCCTTTGACTAATTTGAAATTTCTTTTGAATTGAAATGGTTCCCCCTTGGGGTAGTTGGGCTTCTCCTTGGGGAAATTCATCCTGTAGCTTTGTTGTAGCGACTGCAAGACCCTCCAAAATTTTGTCCTACGCTTGAATTTTGGAGCATACTGTGGATCCTATTATCGATCATTCCTTAGTCACTTATTCGTAAGCTCATGATTTCAAGCTCCCTTCCTAAAACTTAAGAGTCATTCACTCTTTCATCTTTATATAAGATGTGTCATCTTTGGGCATGGGGATTATCGCTTGCCATGCAAAGTGAAGTTTGTATTACTTCAAAGGGAAATATTTGTGAGAATGAGTTGTTCTCATCATATAGACATGTTTCATACTCATTTCCAAAGTTTCACATACTATTGCACAAGTGTCGCCTTTATCCTCACAAAGTCTATCATCAGAGCCGCACTTGTTGTAAGCTTCCACAAATGTTGTTGCATTAAGCGAAGTATGTTTTCAAATGCTCTGGATGGTCTACAGTGTATCACTAAGTGTTCAAGTGTGTGATCATAGTCAAGTTATATCATTGTTCACATCAGTTCTACTGATCCCACACTTAGCTAAATTATGGAATATTCCTAACAACCTAGCCTCATCCAACTTTCCTCAACTACGCACTTCGCATCTACAACCCTCAAGCGTTTTCCTTGCCTGCTTGTACTGCACAATGCATAGGAATTCCAACCTCCCTTGGCATCCAAAACAGATCAGATGATTCCCCTAGTTTCCTTCCCTTGGCCAAAAACCACTATCTCTGGAAACTGCATAGTTTTGTCCCTCAAGCATCTCAGCTACCCAGTCTAGCTTGCATCTTGAAACTACACAGATGTGTCCTCCCAAGGCCTTAGCCCATAGAAACCACTACCTACTTAAACTACGCAATTATGTCTCTAAGTGGCCATTGCGCGATTCTTTCCCTCAATGAGGACTGTTCAGAAATCTCCCTTAGTCTGGCTTGAGTTGCACACTGCGCAGTTTCAATGTTCAATATTGACCCTTGGTTGCTTGAACTACATAGTCACTGGGCCTTCTCCCCTAGCTAGCCACTCAGTACCGACCTAGTTTATGAACCCAAGTGTAGCATCTTAGACTAGGGGTTTATTAGACTGATGTCGTCTTGTCACAAGTGGATCACAGATACAAGATTTCTACCAGGCTATGACAAGATGATGAAGAAGGAGGGCATGCTAGATGACACTCAAGGAGCTGAACAACAAAGATAATTATCATATAATAAGACCAAGGAACCTGAGGTAAGATAGAAGATCGAGACCACATGAAGACTCCATCTAATGCATAACCCTTTGGAGGGTAGGTATGGAAAACAAAAACATATTTTGAAATACACCTCTTAGTGTAGCATGAAGGACCGCTTATCATTGTCATATCATTATGTCTTCAATGACATGCATTGGTTGCAAGCACTGAAATTTATTCCATGTGTTTCCTCTAAGTGTCTTGCTCCCTTTCGCTTGTTGGATTAATTGTCTCTTTTGGCATGTTTGGTTATTACGTCATGTTTGTGAACATTTCTTGGTGGTTTCAAAGGTTGATCTTTGTGTATACGAGTTGTACTAGCCATGTAAACACCTGTCACACTCATACACAAAGACTTGATCACTGTCACACAAGTGGCGTCACGGTCCTCCTAAAAGTCTATCCCAAGTGTTGCACTCGTCATTTCTTGTTGTGAGACAGTCACTTAGAGGGTAATGCTTTCCTTGTTATTTCGATGGTATTTGGTTATCGTGTCGTCGAAGTATGCTAAGTGTGCGATTACAGTTGGAGTTCATCATGAGTCCATCTTTCCTCCTGCACTTAGCCATTTCTTTGGAAATCCTTCTGACCACACAACTCACTTTCACTCGACCTCGGCTGAATTGTGCGTTGTGCAGTCTCAGCCCTTAGTGATGTAACCTTGCTGCTTGGAATTATACAGTGTGCAATCACTATCCCTAGGCTAGTTGCACTACTCAATTACAGAGCTGAGCAACCTGCCTTCATCCCCAAAATTGCATAGTAACTTTTCCGAGCCTGGCCTGAATTGCACATTTCGTAAGATCAGTCATCAAGATCCCCCCCTTTCCTGCTAGAACCCTACAATGTACAGAGAACCAAGCCTTTATTGCATCCTAGAACTGCACAAAAGTGTCCCCTAGTGTCCTCCCTTAGCCAAGACTCGCTGATATCAATAGCTGTGCAGATGTCCTTGAGGCCCCTTTGTTGCCCAATCCTGCCTTTCCTCTAAAAATTGCGCATACCTGCCTCCTAGGGTCCCATATTGCACCGACCACTGACTGTTCCAACTGTGCAATCTTATCTCCCATTGGCCCCTGTGCAATTTCTCCTCGTAGTGAGGACTATGCTCAAAAGTTGCTATACCAAGCCTAAGTTGCGTTCTGCGCTGTCTCAATGACCAACCTCCCAGCCTATCACCTAGAACTACGCAATGTGTAGTTACCGGGCCCCCCTTCTAGCCTGTCACCTATCCCAGGCCCAGTCCATGGATAACAATGCTTCATCTTAGGCTAGGGAGTTTTGGATTTGATGGTCTCTCGTCATGAGTGAATCATAGGAACACGTACACTGTTGGATCATGACAAGATGATGAAGGAGAAGAAGGAGCGAGCGTGCTAAAAGACTCAATTACAGCTAGATGGACAAAGAAGCTTATAAAAAATAGGCAAAGGGAACACATGCATGCAACCACCTCTTGAGACTGAAGATCATTGAAGACCCCGCACTGTCAAGCTATGTAGAGGAGAAGAGAAAGCACATCCAAGAACACATCTATCACTCAGCAACAACAACGACTTGACATTGCCACCTCAACAAGATAGTCCATGTCAACAGTGTCATGTCAAGTCGTGTCATGAGTTGTCAAAATCCACATCACTATTATGAGCCATATGGATATCAAATTTAATGTAAAGTGAAAGCCCAATGGACACACATGAATATGAAGAGTCATGTCAGTTGAAAAGTCATAAGAAGTTGAACAATCATGAGGGAAGTCTAAGAGTCACAAGGATCAAGCATCACCCATTGGTTACATATACCCCCTCACTATATTAGCAAAGGACTTTTCACCTAGGCTCCTCCTGCAACACATAGAGAGTTTCAGTCAGTTCCTTGAGGAGGAAGGAGTGGCTCCAATGTCCCACTATTGGGTCTAGTGATGTATGGTGTAAATATGTGTCTTGGAACATTTTCTTAATACATAATCCTTTTCGGGCCAACACTTTTCCATGCATGACTTATGGATGTTTGTAAGACTATTCCATGAGCATTTATATTTCATGTTTGTTTCACATGTACTAAGATAGTTAAACTATTTCAGTTGTTTTAGTGCTTACCTTGTTGGGAATGTGTTGTTATGGTTGTCATTATTGTCTCATGCTTATGGACTATTCCGCATGATACTAGACATACCTTTCTTGCTTATTTGTTATAATGACCATCACATCCACTATGGACTATTCTGTTGGATGGTAGACTGACCTTTCCCTGTTCTTCGGTTTTAACGACTACGATATCCAGTGTGCACTATTCCGCTAGTTGTTGGACAAACCTTCCTAGTTTACGTGTGTCTCTTCTTGGGTAGTACTATTACCTCTCACTTAGAGGCTCACTTTTCTCCTCCTTCTGCAGTAAGAGAACCTATACACAATTACATTGGGTACTCACTAGGAACACTCACATTGCTTTTCGAAGGTACCATTGCAACAATCTCATGTGCTGAGAGCTAGATCGGAGGAAAATATCTAAGTATATGGAAACCGGGAGGTCATACCAGATGGGACTCTTACACCAAACGGTGTGAGGTCGAATTGGGACCTCATATCGGGGAGATTCCCTGAATGTTGGCGGATCCATCACCATCAACAAGTTTCCAATTTTAACATTTCATGTTTCTTTGATATCATACAACTTGTAGTGATATAACCACATGTTCTAATACCAATTTGTAATGTATCTTCATTACCAACTGTTGGGCCTCAAAAATGTCATCCACTTTCACCTTAATGTCCATCATTTTACCTTCATTCCATAATTCTGTAGCTACATAACCCTACATTAAGTAACCATTTTCATGATCATATGGGTTTAGCATTATATTTTCCAAAGTCATTTATTTTAAGTATTTTAAGTGAATTTGTGATTAAATATTATAAAATTAACATGTTTTCATATATAAATGAAAGTGGTATACGTTTTATGATATTGTAGGCCTACTTGGAGTTCCTAAAAGGGTCCTACTTGGCCTCCTAACTACAAATTCGAATTTCAAGTTCCAACTCATGAAGGTTTGAGGAGTAATTATAGAAGATGAGGATCATTATCTATGCATATTCAAAGGAGAAGAACCATTGATTAGAGGATTTTGAGAGGATATGTATCTCACATTTTTAGGAGATTGGTTGTAACCAAATGATATAAATGTGGATTTAAGAGAGATTTGAGGGATCTGCATTTATTGATCAATCGTCTTTAGTTTTTGCATAAATAGGGGTGCATCCTTCAAAGGAACACATCTATCTATCTATGTATTCTATTCTTCTAATCAATAAAATAGTTCAATTCAAGATTCTCTAGCATATTGTTACCTTGAATATGTGATGGTGGTTTGGTGTGCTTGCTAAGGAATGGAGGGCCCCCATCAACCATAGTTTGCACATCTTTTTACATTCGTAACACATCATAGTTTTGTTATTTCATTTCTTTTCATGCAAGTGTGTTTTTACTTTCAGCAAGTGTGTTTCCATTTCATTCAAGTGTGCTTTTACTTTCAGTAAGTGTGTTTTCATTTCATGCAAGTGTGCTACTACTTTCAGTAGGTGTGATTTACTTTCAAGCAAGTGTGATTTCTTTTATGTAAGTGCGATTTCAATTTATTTATGTTTGATTTCAATTTGGTTTGGTTTTGATTGATTTAATTTATTTTTTAATTAGTTGTAGTTTGAATTAGATTAATGTAATCTAAAAGATAACCACCTAGTACATATAGTACACGTATACCTCATCAGTTTACAAAATCCCCGGGTTGACAAATTAAATGACATGGATTTAGCTAACCATTAAATCACCCAATATTTTGGCGCCGTTGCTCGGGAGGTATACATAGGTGTTTATTTTTAAGTTTAGAAAACTCATTATAGTTGCATTCACTTTTAGTTGCATGATTAAAAGCATGTTAAAATCATTTTTCATATTAAATTTTAAATTTTTTTCAATTTTTTCTGTACTAATCTATGTGTGCAATAGGAATTATCAACCAGTTGGAGCAATTCACTTGTGATTAAGAATGTTCTTCCTTCTTTACTTCCTAATCGTATTCGAGATCCATGATCTAAATTTAGAGATCAAATCCTTGTGTTTTGTTTTTTAAATTTCGCATTGCAATTGAATAAATAACTTCAATATTGTTGAGTATGCTCTCTTCTTGTGCTCTCTGTGATTTGGAAGATCAGAAAAAACAATTGAACAAAGTTAGTTTTAGAAATTTGTAATAAAAATTGAAAAAAATCGAAGTTTACAATCAAAAGTACAATTAAAGACCTTTAGAAAGCTCAAACAACTAAATTGATGCCCCCAATGGATCCAACGCTGTTGAAAATCCCTGTTTTGACTCTTTTTGCACTTCATTTGGTTAAAAATTGAGAAAGATATGTTTTTTTAAGGTTCTACCCAATTTTGCTGTTAATGAGCCTACAAATTGACCCAAACCAGACTAGTGTGCTTGGCAATCAGGAACGACGCACAAATCCGGCCTTGCTGACTGACTAATGAATTTGTAGGATGGTTACAACCGCTCCCAAAGTTCATGCCCGTGGTCATATTGAGTTGCATGCGACCAGGGACTAGGGCTTAGCCCTAGCCCGCTCTCTAAAAGGGCACACTTTTTAAACTTAAAACATAAAATTTGGGTTACATTTCACATCCAACATGGTATCGGGGTTGGTAAATCATTTGGTTAGTAGGCATGAGGTCACGGTTTCAAATCTCACGGAGGCCAATCGAACTTCCATGTGATTTTGGCCACCACGAGGATGCCACATGGCACAGTCAACTTGCCATGTCAACATACATAATGTTGATTGGGCGTACCTACAAACTCAAAATTTCAATTTTTTTAGCTGTTTCATAAAATGATGAGAATGCAATTCCAGTAGCATCCGAAGTCGGATTTCAGTGAAACAAATTGCGTTGGATTCTGAACGACAAGATCTATGCTTTAGCGTTGGTTTCAAGTTGATCCAAAATTTTTGAATTTTGAGCATTTTCTTGATCCACAGGATCATGGACAAGCGTGGAGCACTAATTAAAAAGGAAAAATGTAGTTACAGACTTCAACATGCATAACAACCTTGCAAATATTAAAAATCTAACTGCAATAATTAAAAAACCCACCATCCGAGATTAATTGCAGGTTGTAAAAGTGGCAAGGCAGTGCAATGATCTATGGTTTTGGTAGCTGCAAAATGGACACAATTCAATAGCTTATAAAAAATTGGTTTATGATCTATTATAAAAACATTAAGTGTATGGAGAAGAGGTCTCAAGCTCAAAATTGGTAAGAAATAGGTAAAATGCATTTATTTTTTCTTGAATTTGTTTTATTAGTACTATTTCTGATTTTTTGTGTGTGTATATATCAGATGAAGAGAGACCAATCACCTCTCTCTCTCTCAATAGAATTACATTCTATTGCAGAAAAAAGTGCTAATTTTTGCAAGTTTTAGGACATGATGAAAGAAGATCGCTATATTCACGAGAAGACCAAGTTTCTTTTAGAAGAGCATGATCATTTCATGCTAAATTAGATCCATTACACCGTTTCTACTAAACAAAATATCAATTTTACCAACGCTACTCATTTTAAGCCTACAATTAATCCATAGTTATCCATCTCTCTACTACCAAAAACTCATTTCCTTCACAACTGTTATACTTCCCTACCTCATTTTCATTCAATGTTAACCAAAAAATGAAAGTCATTAAGCTCCCTTACAAATTTGAGTCACCCTATTTTTCTCTTTATTCATGTCAAATAAACCTTGCTCCAATGGAAATTTTTATCCATATTCCTTCACAGTATTATTGTGCACTCATGTTAGATGAAGGATTCATTAAGGCCTTCCTTCTAAGAAGTTTTGACCCATTGACTACGACACATCATCTGTGATCAAGAGTAGAGATATTTAAAGTACCTTGAGGCTTGCATGCCTTAATGACAAGTTATCTCGCCAATAAACAATGGGAATACATCAATGTTCCATGTTTGTCAGACCTTCTAAGTGACTCGACTTTGACACATCTATTTGTACCTAGTAAGATGTACTTAGACATCTTGACTCTCATTGACATCAATGGTGAGTAGTCTCGTGTTGGTTAATGGCATTCATTAATGGGCATTAATACAACAATTTCTTTTCTATGTTCGACATTGACACATTTATTCACATAAATAAGAATTATCCCATCAAGCGGGAACGAACGAAGAATACATGATTTCAACAGTTTACAGCAAGACTCAATTCAACATCCATAGCAATAAAGATTCCAATCTCATCCTCAATTCATACAACCAAGGAAAAGAAGAAGAAGCAGATCAGATTCAATTACTTCACATTCCATGATCTAGCAACAACAACCACACTCTTCTATATACTTTTCTTGTCAAATTTTTAGGAAAGTGAAGGTATGTTGTTTTCTAATATTTAATCATGTAATTCTTTAAATGCTAAATTTATGATTTTGGAAAATCCTTCACCACATTCATATTTCCTTTCTCATTCGCAACAAAATTGAAAACACCTTTAGTTGGGAGGAAGGGTAACTCACATTTCATGCCACATTTCATTTCATTCTAATTAATATATTTTCCCAAACAACTATTATTGCATTTTGATTCTAAAAGTTTAAATAGTTGATAGTCACTATGGGACTTAAAATTTTTTTCAATGTTTTCAAAGTAATTTGATGCAACAAAATAAAATAAGTATTGTTACACAAGAACCAATACTAAAATTTTTTGGCTGTCACACAAGAACCAACCATAAAAAGACATGTTGCAATCAAATGATTTCAAAATATACTTTGCAAAAAAAAATAAAGTTATCAAATGATATGATAATGCAAAGTTAAAAGAGAACCAATACAAAGCCAAAGCTCATATAGAAGCAAAACATTTCAAGAAGATCAACTTATGATTAAGTGAATCAATGCAATAGTTGCATGAGGACATACAACAACTTTAGTTGGGGGTATGTTGGGCCTCAAAAATGTCATCCATTTTCACCTTAATGTCCATTATTTTACCCTCATTCCGTAACTCTGTAACTACATAACCCTATATTAAGTTACCATTTTCATGATCATATGGGTTTAGCATTATATTTTCCAAAGTCATTTATTTTAAGTATTTTAAGTGAATTTGTGATTAAATAATATAAAATTAACATGTTTTCAAATATACATGAAAGTGGTATACATTTTGTGATATTGTAGGCCTACTTGGATCTTCTAGAAGGGTCATACTTGGCCTCCTAACTACAAATTCGAATTTCAAGTTCCAACTCATGAAGATTTGTGGGGTAATTATAGAAGTTGAGGATCTTTATCTATGCATATCCAAAGGAGAAGAATCATGGATGAGAGAATTTTGAGTATCACGTTTTCAGGAGATTGGTTGTAACCACATGAGATAAATGTAGATTTAGGAGAGATTTGAGGGATCTGCATTTATTTCTCAGTCATCCTTAATTTTTGTATAAATAGGGGTGCATCTTTCAAAGGAACCCATCTATCTATCTATGTATTCTATTCTTCTAATCAATAAAATAGTTCAATCCAAGATTCTTCAGCATATTGGTACTTTGAAGATGTGATGGTGTGCTTGCTGAGGAATGGAGGTCCCCCATCAACCACAGTTTGCACATCTTTGTACATTGGTAACATAGTATAGTTTTTTTATTTCATTTCTTTTCATGCAAGTGTGTTTTTACTTTCAACAAGTGTGTTTCCATTTCATGCATGTATGATTTTACTTTCAGCAAGTGGGTTTCCATTTCATGCAAGTGTGCTTTTACTTTTAGTAGGCGTGATTTACTTTCTAGCAAGTGTGATTTCAATTTATTTATGTTTGATTTCAATTTGGTTTGGTTTTGATTGATTTAATTTATTTTCCAAGTAGTTTTATATTGGATTATATTAATCTAATCTGAAAGATAACCACCTAGTACATATAGTATAGGTATACCTCATTAGTTTAGGAAACCCCCTGGTTGACAAATTAAATGACATGGACTTAAATAACCCTTAAATCACCCAAAACCAATATAAAAAGAAAGTTTTTCTAGTCTTTTTTTTTTTTTAATGGTTATAATATGTGAATATAATTTCAAGAAAGAAAGGTCATTTGCAAAACGAAAACTATCCTCTCCATTACTATGATAGAGTCTGGATTTCTTTTAGCCCACACGAGTTATTGTTTCCAACTCTAATTACAAATTATAACTAAGAGTCTATTAATTTTGGAATATCAATGATAAATTCCAACCATGGGACTAGATTCCTCTTTTCAAGAGGCCCAATTTTGACTATTGAAGCACTCAATTTGGATAAGGGAAAGTGTACTTATAAAGAAAATCCCACATATGCACATTTGATCAGGTCGTCCCTAAAGAAAATTGGATACCCTTAGAAGCATATAAATTTAAGTGGCCTCAAGCTCATTTGGACATCATAATCACATATATTTTCTTATTCTTTTTGGAATTTTGTTCTATCTAAAATCGAAAGTTGAAAAGGAACTACGAAGGGTTGATAGGAACTGCGAGGGTTGAACAAGAACTATGAAGCTTGAACAAGAACTACGAAGGGTGAATGGGAGTTGTGGAGGTTGAACAAGAACTGCGAAGGGTGAACATGAAATGTGAAGTTTGAATAGTAACTGCAAAGGGTGAACATGAATTTCTAAGGGTGACCAGGAAGTGCGTGGGTATATTTGATTGCATTAACTTGACTATTGGTACATATTTTGGATATTGGTTGGCATATTTGTTGAACAAGTTAAAACTTTGACTTTGATTATTATTTATGGATTTGGGCTCATTCTACTCTCTACTTAACCTTTTATGAAAATCTAATGGAAGAGGAATTTCAAAGGGTTTTCCCCCTTGTGGTGTTTTTCCCTGGTCTTTGACCAAATCAGTGTCTCTTGTTGATGTGTTGATTGTCTCCTATTGTCATTGCATGTACTATTCTATGTTCAATCACTATTGATAATTGGAAGTATTAATTATTATTGATGAAATATTTTTAATTGAATAATTGAATTGGGCTAAAGTAACTGAAACAACATAGAGCGGTGTGAAAATTAACATGGTATCAGAGCTAAAGTAAAGGACAAGCCCAAAAGGAGACAAGCATTAAAACAATCATCTTTGGAAAGTTGAAGTAGGTTATCTAATCAAGTCAAGATGTCTTTCTTTTTCTTCAAGGAACATAAGAAGTTGGGTGACTCATCTAACTTGTTGCATGGAAGATTAGGTTGGAGATTATAGCTGATAACAATGATGTTTTAGAATACATTCAAGGAAAAGTACCAGATCCTCCAGAAAATGCTTCCTCTATAGCCAAGAACAAGCATAAGAAAGGAGTTAAAAGAAAAGAAAATTAGGGCTGATGGTTTACAAGATAGTATACTTGCATATGTTGAAAATGTGACAAATTCTAAGGACATGTATGATAAGATAGTTGGCATATATGAAGTCAACAATCTGAATGAAATCATCTCCTTGAAAGATCAACTCAAAGACCTGAACATGAACAAAGGGGAGTCTGTGCATTCCTATGTTATGAGGATACCTCGTCTTAGAGCTAAATTGCAAAGAGTTGGGGAAACTATGCTTGACAAGAATTGGTGATTTTAACTCTTAAAGGTCTCCCTCCCATTTGGGAAACCTTCATTACTACTATAAGCAACAACAATGCCTTCTCGCCATTTGATGAGATTGTTGGAAATCTCACTTAAGAAGAAGAAAGGAAAAGGAGGTCCATCAAATTCAAGAAAGCCTCCACCTTGAAGTGAAATGAACAGGATTGATAGAACATCATCTTACATTGAATGCTACAATTATCACAAGAAGGCTCATTATGCTCGATATTTCCTCGAGAAGAACATCGATCCACACTAAAACACTAGAAACAAAAATAACAGGTTTGATGATCAAAGAGGAACATATGAATGGAGGAATGATTGCAATATGAGATATGAAAGAAGAATAAGAATTGCTCCAAGTGACCATGAATAAGATCGTCATCCTAAAAAAAAGTCAAGATACTCTAGCTATGAAAATAATGTCGGAAATCAATTTGCATATATTCTTATTTATGCCCTAACTAGTTCCTCTCCTCCATATTCATGGTATAGCTGGTTGGTTGATAGTGGGGCCACTTATCATTTCTTTGGGTATAAAGAAGTTCTCTCTAATTTGGTAGAGAGGGAGTCAAATTTGAAAATTATTCTTGGAGACAATTCCACTCATCTCATTAAAGGCTTTGGGTCCATCAAATTCCATTTGGAGTTTGGGGAATTTGTTGTGGTCTATGATGTGATGTATGTGCTAGGATTGACGAAGAATTTGGTATCAATATCTGCTTTGGAAGACAAAGGGATGCAGGTTGCGTTCATCAGGCGAAAATTTCTTAATTGGTCTATTGGATCACCTATGAAATATGTATTCACATTCGGATCAAGATTTGAAGGACTCTACATGGTTACTAGAAGAGCTCTTCTATCATTGGTCCATGATACAAATCATATAAGTGATCCATGGCACTGAATATTGGCCCATTTACATTATAATGATCTTCTGAAATTGAAGAAATTATTTATGGTATTCCTAATGTTCAAGCCCAACTTGATGGAACAAGTCCAGGTTGTGCCAGTGGAAAGAAGACAAAGGGACCATTCCCCTCTAGTGAGAACAAGACAAGTGACATATTGCATCTAATTCATTTTGAATTATGTGGTCTGATGCCTGTACATTCTATTGGTGGCCATCTCTATTACATCAATTTCATTGATGAATTATCAAGAAAGATGTGGACATATTATTTGAAGCACAAGGATGAAGCATTCAAAATGTTCAAGTATTTTGAATCTATGGTTGAAATTCAAACAGGGAAGAAAATGAATATATTTAGGTCTGATAATGGTGGAGAGTACATTTCAAATGAGTTCATCAATTTCTGCAAGAAGGAATGTATTGAGAATGAGACGATTGTGCCCTATACTCCAAAACAAAATGGAGTAGCTGAAAGAAAGAGCAGGGCTATTGTAGAAGCCGCCTGTGCCATGCTTTATGATAAAAGGTGCCAAAGTTCCTCTAGGGAGAAGCAATGAATGTTGTTGTATATCTTCAAAACAGGGTGACTCATCAAGCATTGGACAACAAGACCCCCAAAGAAGTGTTCATAGGTTCCAATCCTGATGTTAGCCATCTCCGTATCTTTGGCTTCCTCATATATTTCCATGTATCAAAGGACAAAAGAAACAAGATGGAAGCCATTGGAAGAAAAGGTATGTTTGTTGGATATTGTGAAAATTATAAAGCTTTTAGAATATATATTCCTGGTCAAAGGAAGGTTGAGATTAGCAAGGATGTAACATTTGATGAAGATGTTTCCCTTGGAAAAGCAAGGGACCTTCCTCCGCCTCCTCTTCCTGAAAAGAATAATGATGATATGGATATTTTAGATGGTCCTTCCATGCCTGAATTTGAGACCGACATTTTCGATGATCCCATGGAACATACAGATCCCTTAGATCCTCCTCTAACTGATATTCCTTCCAGGAAGAGGCCACTTTGGCTCCATGAAACATTACAGGATAATGAGAGACAAGTTCCATTTCAAAGATCATTTAGAGAAAGCAAGAAGACATGAAAGTACTAGGGATATTTTGTAACCATGAGCATTATGATACAAGTTGAACTTCCCACCTTTAAAGAAGATGTGAAAGAATAAGTTTGGAAGGATGCTATGGTCGAAGAATATGAATCAATCATGAAGAATGACGTATGGGATGTTTTGTTGAGACTAATGGGGAAATCCGTGGTGACTTCAAAGTGGCTATTCAAGATTAAACATGGATTTGATGGTAGCATTGAGAAATATAAAGCAAGTTTGTGGCCCAAGGATTCTCCCAGAAAGAGGGAGAAGATTATGATGACATATTTTCACCTGTGTCTCGATATACAACCATTCATTCGATAGTCGCTCTTGTTGCAAGTCAAGGATGGAACCTACATCAGAAGGATGTGAAGACACCATTCCTCCATGGCATGTTACAAGAAGTGTACATTGAGGAGCCACAAATATTTGAGTAGAGGATCGAAAGACACATGTTTGTAGGTTGAAGAAGGCATTATATGGTTTGAATCAAGACCCTAGAGCATGGCACACCCACATAGACAGTTATTTGGTGAAGCTAGGATTCACAAGAAGGAATGTCGATCCTAGCCTCTACTTCACGATAGTCCAAAGTATGTTGTTGATTTTGGTTTTATATGTTGACAATATATTCTTAACAAGTAGTGAGCCCCTAATGATCGAGTGTAAGAGGGAGCTAGTTTTGAATTCGAGATGAAGAACCTTGGACTCGTGCACTACTTTCTAGGCCTTGAGGTGTGGCAAAGGGCCAGTGAGATTTTCCTTTTACAAGGAAAATATGTCATGAAGTTGTTGGAGAAATTTGGAATGACAGAAAGCAAAACCTTGCCAACATTGATGGAAATGAGTTTCAAGAAGCTATGTGGAGATGCTACAAGACCCAATTTGGTGAATCCTTCTGAGTATAGATAACTGATTGGGGCTCTTATGGTCTTATTGAACAGCCATCTAGATATATGCTATGTAGTGAACAAATTGAGTCAACTCATGACCGAGCCTCTCCATGTGCATTGGATTGCTGCCAACACATTCTAAGATATTTGCATGGGATGATAATCCTTGGTCTGAGATATTCTACTGGAGATGTTTGACCTTATGGATATATTGATGCTGGTTGGGAAGGAAACATATCGACATGAAGAGTACATCTGGATGTTGTTTTGATCTTGGATCTTCCATGATATATTGGATGAGCAGGAAGCAAAAGTTCATAGCATTGCGTATTGCTGAGGTGGAGTACATTTCTGCTAGCATGGCTAGCTGTGAAGTAGTTTGGTTAAGGAAGCTCTTTGGAGAGATATTTGAGTAGGTCCTAGACACTACAATGACATATTGCAACAACAAAAGTGGTATCTATCTGGAAAAGAATCCCATATTTCATGACAAGTCCAAGCACATTGAGATTTGATATCATTACATTCAAGACATGGTGCAAAGAGGACCCGTTAGACATCTTCATATATCTACAGATGAGAAGATTGCAAATATTCTCACCAAGGATTTACTGAAAGGGAAGTTCTTGGTCTGTAGAGAGCAAATTAGAATGATGGATGTGACCCATCTTGATAAGGGGCATCACTAATTGAGAACACTAAGCTGACTCTTCCCTTCTGTATGAGCTCCCAGGGTGAGGAATTGAGATGGAGGGATCCTGGGGTTGAGGGATTTGTGGACAACAAAGTCATAGATGTTACTCCCCTATATGTTTCCCATAGGGTTGGAGATGTTTCTCCCTTATCCTAGTATTTGAAGAATATACCCCAGTTGGCATCATACCCACAAGCTGTGCTTGTTGGGATTATCGCTCCCCATTTGGCCAATGAGTTGAGACAATACTTGGGGATGTAAAACCCAAGATGGTTATGATGCAAGTGATCTACCACATGACACTTGAAGGCCATTGTTGGGAAGATCAGTGGGAAATAGGATGGGTTGAGATGTGATCCCCCATATCACCTATTTCTTGATATGGGGTTATAGATGTTTAGCTCCCCCATGAGATTCTAGGTTGAGATGTTCTCCCCGATGTAGTTTCAGGTTGATATGTGCTCCATGACATTTCTTTTGGATTGATATGTTCTCTCTGAAGTTATAGAGGGTGGTAGCTAATGCTCCCCGATTCTTGTTCTTTAGATTTGAGAATGTTTTAGCAGATAGAGTTGAGCAGAGATGGGACATGATATGAAGACAAGATACACAAGTGCAGTTGGAATTTCTCCATAGCTGAGAGTGAGTGTTAATTTTGGTAGCTCAGTGACAAATTCTAACCATGGGACTAGATTCCTCTTTTCGAGAGGACCAATTTTGACTATTGAAGCACTAAATTTGGATAAGGGAAAGTTTACTTATGAAGAAAATCCCACATATGCACATTTGATTAGGTCAACCATAAAGCAAATTGGACACCCTTGGAAGCATATCAATTTAAGAAACCTCAAGCTCATTTGGACATTATCATCAGATATATTTTATTCTTCTTTTTGGAGTTTTGTTCCATCTAAAATCGAAGGTTGAATAGGAACTGTGAAGGGTGAACAAGAACTACGAAGGTTGAATAGGAACTGCAAAGGGTGAACAAGAACTAGGAAGGTTAAACAAGAACTGTGAAGGGAGAACAGGAACTACGAAGGTTGAACAAGAACTGTGAAGGGAGAACAAGAACTACGAAGGTTGAACAAGAACTGTGAAGGGTGAACAAGAAGTGCACAGGTATCTTTGATTGCATTAACTTGACTATTGGCACATATTTTCGATATTGGTTGGTAGATTTGTTGAACAAGTCAAAATGTTGAATTTGATTATTATTTATGGATTTGGGCTCATTTTACTCTCTGCTAAACATTTTATGATAATCTAATAGAAGAATAAGGGTTTCCCCCTTTTGGGGTTTTCCCTGGTCTTTGACCAAATCATTGTCTCTTGTTGTTTTGCTTATTGTCTCCTATTGTCATTGCATTTACTATTCTATTTTCAATTATTGTTGATAATTGGAAGTACTAATTATTATTAATGAAAGTTTGCTAATTGAAGAATTGAATTGGGATAAGTAATTGAAACAACATAGAGCAGCGTGAAAATTAACGAAATCTCTTTGAGACAGTAAAATCAATTCAAGCTTGATTCAATTAGGACTCACATTTGACATTTTGCCACATAATATCTTTCTAAGATGGTGAAAATCAATCATCAATGATATATTCAACTCACCATAAACATAAACATTTTCTTCACATGTTAACTCTACTTCAGAAATTTACCATTTAAATAATCTCATCAATTCCCTAGAGTCTCATAGATGGAGGTCTTGTTCTCTTTTCCAAGAAGGTTAGTTCTAAGACTTGATTTTAATGTCTTTAGGATCATGTATATAATACCTTGTTCCTTGATTTTTAATGTGAATCTATGATTATGAAAATCGTAATAAGGACATGAGAATGATTCTTTAGTCTACTTGTTTTTTCATCATCATTAAGACATGTATGAGTAGATAAAAATACATCAAAAATCAAAGCATAAGCATCATTATCCTTAAGGCCAAACAATGATATAAACCATCTTATTATTGAGGTAAATAAATCACATCATTCTCTAGCTCATTCAATATGGTTACATAATAATGTACACTAAGCATTCACAGACTTATTAGAGTATGAGGGAAAATAACTTCTTCCTCCCTTAAAGAGATCAATGTGAAACCAAATCATGGTATAAACCAATACAAACTTAAGGTAACCCTCTAAAATAATCCCTTAAGAAAATTCATAATACATGTAAAAACTTTTGATGCACAACAAACAATATTTTTCTAGTGTATGGGGATTTAAGCAACCCTTTATTCAAAGAGAGAATTACAAATAATATAATACACTTTTTGAAATACATCAGAAAAAATATCTAACACCATTCCTAAATATTGTTTGTTAATCATGACATTTATCACACCCTCAAACCATCATTCACATCTTTGAAATCCACAATTCATCAAAGGGGGATCAAATAAGACCTTATAGGATATGCTTGTGCCTATATTATGGAAAACTTGTTACCAAAGGTTATGCTTGGAATTTTCCTTGAAGAAAATGATGAATATGCCACTATTTTCACTCACAAAAGGAGAAAATATACTGTACAATGCCCAAAAAATAAAAAAAAAATTGGTTTCCAAATGCTACAAGATGTCTTCCAGGGAAAACCACTAATTAAATGTTAAGGCATGGTTTGTATATTAAGTGAACCTCCTAAATATTAATTTTTCATAGAGTCTTCTATATAGATAATTAATTCAAACGATTTAAATATTTTTCACATTCTTTTACATTATTCCATCATCAAACAATTACAGAGAAGAAATCAACAACATAATATTTATGACAATAGGATCATGAAGAGATATCCATACAAAGAACACAAGGAGTTTACCGTGGGAAAACCCACATGGGGGAAACACCCATTTTTTTTCCTTAGAGAAATAATCAAGTTCAATGGAGATACATCAATCAAATACAAGGTTAAACAAACTAACAATATAGCTAGGTCAAACCTGTTCCAACTCCATCCTAGCCAAGTCATAACTCTTCCCAAGAATCTCTAAGTAATTTGATCTACTAGGGAAAACTTTCAGTCTCCTTCTTCATCCTTAATATAGGTCTTGCAATATAGTTATACCTTAGAAATTCATCCCTTCTGTTCCCATGTGCTACCACAAAGATTCGATCCTTCATCACATAAAATCATCCTTAATAGAGTGCTTTCACAAAGGTTTGATCTTGCACTTGAAATTGAAATTCGTCCTTCAATGAAGATTTGCACTAATCCTTCTTCCTAGTCTATAGGCCCAACTTGATTAGGAGGAGGGATGGCATGGCTAATTTGGAGCCAATAAATTTAATTTGAAAAATTCAAACTCGCATATGTAAAGGACATGAAGACCATGCCTTTAATATTTGTTTTGACACGAGCATGAAGAACATGATTTACATTATTATAAATACATGAAGACTAACCATAGCTACAAAAATTCAACAGTCCCTTATAGCCAGGGAGCTATTCATAATGACTATTAGATATTCTCATCTTGGAAAATTTCACTATGAAAAGGTTATAACAAATCCAAGTACCATAATCAAGTCAACAATTGTGGCACATGGTAAAACAAGCTACCATAATCAGGTCAACAATTGTGACACATGGTAAATCAATAACATCAACCATTTACCATAGTATTGGTCAACACTTCAGACCTATGGTATTGTTGGATGGTGTTGTCATTGATGTCAACCTCTAGAGTTGACTGGGTTTGCTTTGACTAAAAACACCAATCATTGATTTCAATTGGTTAAGAATGCTTCTTAGTAATTGTTAGATTACATCAAGTCAACAATTACATTGTTAGATGGTTGAAAATCAGAGTCATAGGGTCTGGGTTCCCTGGACTGAGGATATACCCTGACTTTGTTGAGGTTTTTGAACTGGAAAATTGTTATAGACATTTTTGGGCACTTCAACCCCAATCACAAATCTCCATAAATTGAGGGCTCTTAAGTCCCTAAAAGTGTTGCTTCACTGCCTAAAGGAACAAGGTCAACTGATTACATCATCTCCCAAAAGTTCTCCATTGAAAACTGCTCATAAATGGTTAAAACTGGACCATACTGAAAGCTCAATGCAGAGGGTACGATGCATATCACCTTCCCCATGTACAGGGTGCGATGCATATTGTTTTGCTCCTCTGTAGGGTGCGATGGTCGGGAATGGACAAATGGCAGGGACAAAATGCGAGGTGGAAGATCATGGAATCTTCCAGAAGCTTCCCCTCTGACACTTGCCACTCAATTTTCGACGAGGGATGAGTAAGAGATCATCATTCTCCAAGTGGAAGTAGGAACTATCAGAGAGAGGACACTAATCAAGATCCCAAAAGATGACTCACCTCTCTGTAATCATCTATATATGGATCCCTCATCACAGAGATCCGGACGCTGGAATTGTGTAACTTATAGAGAAGTGCTGTTGGTATTCTGGTGTACATTCACAGTTTTGGGTATTTTGCTTTGCTTGAGGTGAAGAAGGGGTTCTTAGTTGGAGGATGATGCTGGGTCAGAGCTGCTCATGGTTGTAATCCTCTTGCTACTTTTTATCTGAATAAAGCTATTCTTGTTTCCTTCCATATTCTTGTGTATTTGTTTATATATGCTTGTATATGGTTAATGCACATCTGATCCTGCATTATTTATGAACTTAGATCCTTTTTTCTTGCATAATAGTATGTTGCTGTGATTCTATAGGTCCTTTTGAAGCTGAGCAGACAAAGAGCAAGTGGAAAAACTCTGTCAAGAAGGAGAGGAAATTGAGCGCAAGACTCAGGTTGGCCCTCTTGGTTCTCCTCTCATCTATTTTCATAAAAGGAATCAATAGTAGACTTTGATTGTTTGTTTCTAAGATAGCCACCCATATTTGTGGGAATAGCAGCATCCGTGTGGACACTATTCCCGTATAACAAAAATCACTGGTTTTTACTTTGAAATCCACATTATTGGATTCTTCTTGTCAATATCTTTTTGGTGGTAGCTAGTACGTCCTAAGAGTCTTCCTGGGTTGA
This sequence comes from Pinus taeda, assembly GCA_000404065.3. Lineage (NCBI taxonomy): Eukaryota > Viridiplantae > Streptophyta > Pinopsida > Pinales > Pinaceae > Pinus > Pinus taeda. The sequence goes on from APFE031358350.1 coordinate 343,034, forward strand.
GAGATATTCATACTTCAATTTGGAGAAGCTAGTTTCTGGGCTACAACCCCAACACCTTGATTATAAGCCATGGTTAAAGGTCAAAAGGTAATTAAATAAATAAGTTAAAGTGAAATTAAAATTAAAAAAAAAAGGAATTATAATATAATTTTCATGGTCAAAGGACAATTAATAATTAAAAAAAATTAAAATTAAAAAAACATTATTAAATATAAAAGTCATAAAGGAAACATGATTAATATAAAGTTTATACTAAAAAGAACTAAAATTGATTAAAGTAAAAAATTATTAAATTATAAAAGATTATCAAATATAAATCCCAAAGTTGGCCTATCTTTCTTAAGCATCACTCAACCATATATTTAAGAAGCCATATGTCACCTCATTGACTATGAAATATCAAACAATGATCTCTCAAACTATTCTTGTGTGTTGAAATTAAACCCAAACCCTATGGATAAAGATTTTGTGGAATCTACCCTCTTTAGGGAAAATAATAATTCTAGAGATTAATCACTTGACAAAGAATGAAGGAAAGTTTTTTTGTTTTGTTTTGGGTAAAGGATTTGATGGGGGCTAAATGTTGCAAAACACTGAGGGTTTTGAGAGGCCTTGATCTCTCTCCAAGGATATTAACTCAACAATGATCATTTGACAAAAACCTTAGCTCTAAATTTCTTCGATCATTAAATAAAATAGGACAAATCTAAAGCGAGGGGTTTTTGTTTTCTTCTTTGACTTGTCTTCACAAGGGATTCATTGAGCTGCTAATTTCCAACACAAGGGTTTTGGTTATTTTTCTTTCTTTTGGTTTTGGTATTTGTTGGGTTTCTTTCCTATTGTAGGTCACTGTTAGGAAGTTCCTTATTCCTTTTTAGGAATGATATATGGTCCTAATAAAATGCTAGAAATCATCATCCCCGTGTGCTAATCTGGATTTGGTCCTAGACTAAGGAATTATCTTGTGGCTCCTTTTATGACAAAAACTCCCATAAACTAAGAAATTCTCTTGCGACTCCTTTTATGACCAAAAGTTCGCATAAACTGAGGCCTGAATTCTATAATAAAAGCATAGGATCTAAGGCTTGTTTCAACCTTCAAAACAAGAAATGTATCCCCGTGGTCATTGATTTTTGAAGGAGGTTTCATTGGTTACTTGCAACATCAAGACTTAAGGCATTGTTTTAAGAACCTCATCATTCTTGTATTCCTAAGGAATATCTTGTGTGTAGCATCATTCTGAGCAAGGTAATGTTATTATATTGCTGTAACTAGGTGTTCCTATTAGCTCCATTGCAAGTTGACTTCAACATTGTTTAAGAAGCAATGCTACAAAATCATATTGACAAATAATAACATTGAGTTGATATTTACATAAGGAGGGCTGAGAACAAGTCTTTGTGTACAACTTATTATAAAAATCCAAGCCAATAATATCTAGCCTCAACCAATAACCTTGTAGATATTGAGTCCTATCTTTGCACACTCATGTACATGTAATCCTTAAGTTTTAGGCTATCAAACTCCCAACTCTGTACAAATCAAGCAATGACCTTAACGATACAAATTAAGGTGTTAAAAAATGATGAGTTGAAGAACTGTGTATGATAAAAGTATAAGTAACTCTTGCTCTAATAATTGTGTTGTATGGTATGGCGACATCCTTCATAAATGGAAGTCATTTTGTATGATGGACTTTGACTCATTTGACTGTGACCTAAACTAATCTTGTTGTGTCACAATGAACAGTGAGTTGTGACCTTGATGCTCACTGTGATTATAATGATAGGATGATGACAACATCAATGACATTGACTATGATGAGATAAAAATACTTGATTGATGAGAATTGTTGCACCTTGTTGACAATGACTTATTATATATGACAGTGTGATTTGGATATACGATTTTGATATCATTAAGGGAATCTAAAGTTAACTAATTTTGGCAGTGATGTTATTGGAAGAATAAAATAAACCTTGTTGATCAAACCATTATGATAGTGTTCCCTAGATATACATGACAATGATCTACATGAGCGTACACTTAGTATTTGAAAGTGTTCCTTGTACATGACAATTTCTCAGTAACACTATACAGATGTTGGCTTGATGACATGACAATACATGATTGATATAACACATTGGTTCTTGGCAGAGTTGGATTTTGGTATAAGTAGCAATAGTGATAGTGTGAGTGCAAAAATGTTGTGAATTATTTGGTTGATGTGATAGTATTGATATACACGATTTGATTTAAAGTTGTGCAGTGGCTCGATTTGGTATTGTGAATGAGCATATGATAGTTTGGAGAACAAGTGTAGTGGTCAGTTTGGGGTAGTATAGTGCAACGTATACAATACAACAATATATTCTTTACAACTTTCTTATGTTGATTGAAAGCACACGTGGATCCAACCTAAAAATTGTGAAATTTGGTCCGCCAAATCTTCAGGGTAGTAGGGTGGTGCAAGGCAGGTGATTGGAGTCACCTTTAGGTTGTGTCTTGAGAACACTTCAGGTTGACAGGGTGGTGCTAGGGAAGGTTGTAGCCTGCACATGGCATTGTAGCATCCTTTTTGTTGGGGATAAATTACAGGGAAACAAAGCATCCTTCCGATAGTAGCTAGTAAATAGAGTATTGGGGCACTCGTGATGGATAACTCATCTAGGTACACACATTTATTTAATGGCTATTTTTTTCCATGTACTAACTATGGACATATGGATAGGGATTGTGAATTGTTTGATAGGTTCCATTATTAAAGGCAATTAAAAAATACGAGAAGCAAATTTGTAGGTTCACAAGAGTAGGTTCCATGATGATTTTGTTGGCAGAATGTACATGCCAGATAGGTCAAATATTGAATGTTTCAAAAGTCACAATTATGGCCATATAACTCGCGATTGTAGATACCAAACAAAATTCTCTATGGAAGACATTGAATGCTTAAAATGTCATAATTACGAACACATAACTCAACATTGCAAGTATAAGATGGAATCAACCATGAATAAAAATCTTAACGACAACAATAACAAGGTATGGAAAAGAAAATAGGTACAAGATGAGCACGGAGATGAAAAAGATCAAGAAAATAAGAAAGTCTTAGCAGTCATGCTTCCAGGATTCGTAAGGGCAAAAGATAATGATGAATCAATAGGTACATTGGACGATGACACGAGTGAGGATGAACAAATCGAAGAGTTGGGTGATACATTATTTTGAAGATATATCTGTGGCACATGCCTACAATTGATAGATAGGAAACATGGGCATAATAGCAACATCAAGACATATTCATAATAGGTTTAGGGGGAGAAGAATAGTCAAAGGATTATAGGTCCACAATGATCGTTATTGGTAGATTATGACAAGCAGGCTTCTCATCAGGGGGAGCACAAGTAGGGTACAAGTCCACATGAAGGAGACAAATTATCATTGGGAGTCACCGTTTTCCATTGATATCAAAGGGGGGAGAGAAATCATGAGAAGAAGAGATGTCATGAGAAGGATATGGAAGCATGAAGTTAGGGGGAGTTGCACTCACAAAAGGAGTTTGTGTGTTTCCTTCAATGACAAAGGGGGATATTGTTGGATGATGATGTCATTGATTTCAACCCCTAGAGTTGAATATTTTTGAATTTGATTAAAAACACCAACCATTGCTGTCATTTGGTTATGAATGTTTCTTAGTAATTGTTAGATTACATCAAGTTGGCAACTACATTGTTGGATGGTTGAAAATCCAAGTCATAGGGTTTGGGTTCCTTGGACTAAGGATATACCCCGACTTTTTCGAGCATTTTTAAAGTGGAAAATCATTAAGTTTGACTTGGAAATACACTTTTTTGGATTCTCCTTGTCGATATCTTTCTGGTGGTAGGTAGTACGTCTTGAGAGGCTTCCCGAGTTGAGAAATATTCACATTTCAAGTAGGAGGCCCTAGTTTATGGGCTACAACCCCATCACCTTGATAATAAGCCATGGTTAAAGGTGAAAAGGTAATTAAATAAATATTTAAAATTAAAATTAAAAAAGGAAGTCTAATACAATTTTCATGGTCAAAGGACAATTAATAATTAAAAAAATTAAAATTAAAGGAAAACATTAGTAAATATAAAAGTCATAAAGGAAACATTATTAATATAAATTTATACTAAAAAGAACTAAATTTTATTAAAGTACAAAATTTATTAAATTTTAAACAATTGTCAAATCTAAATTCCAAAGTCGGCCTACCTTCCTTAAGCATCGACAAATCATATATTTAAGAAGCCATATGTCACCTCATTGCCTATGAAATATTAAATGATGATCTTTAGAGCTATTCTTGTGTGTTGAAATTAAACCCCGACCCTATGGATAAAGCTTTTGTGCAATCAACCCTCTCTAGGGAAAACAATAATTCTGGAGATTAATCACTTGAAAAATAATGAAGGAAAGGTTTTTTGTTTTGTTTTGGGTAAAGGATTTGATTGGGACTAAATATTGCAGAATACTGAGGGTTTTGAGAGGCCTTGATCTCTCTCCAAAGAGATTAAATCAACAATGATCAGTTGCAAAAACCTTAGCTCTGAATTTCTTCGATCCCTGAGGAAAATAGGACAAATCTAAAGCGAGTTTTATTTTTTATTTTTTCTTTGACTTGTGTTGACAAGGGACTCGTTGAGATATTAATTTCCAACCCAAGGGTTTTGGTTCTTTTTCTTTGTTTGGGTTTTGGTATTCATTGGGTTTCTTTCCTATTCCAGGTCACTGTTGGGAAGTTCCTTACTCCTTTTGAGGATTGGTATGTGGCCGTAATATAATGCTGGAAATAATCATCCCTGTGGCCTAATATTTAGTATTCGGTCCTAGACTAAGGGATGCTCTTGCAACTCACTTATGACCGAAAATGCACACAAAATGAACCCTAAATTCTATAGTTAAAGAGCAAGATCTCAAGCTTTTTTTGACCTTCAAAACAAGAAATTTATCCCTGTGGTTACTAATTTTTGAAGCAAGTTTCGTTGGCTACTTGCAACATCAAGACTTGTGGCATTGTTTGAAGAACCTCATTATTTGTAAAGTCCTAAGAAATATCTTATGCGTAGCATCATTCTGAGCAAGACAACATTATTATGTTACTATAACTAGTTGTTCCTATTGGCTTCATTGCAAGTTGACTTCACCATTTTTTAAGAAGCAATGCTATGGAACCATATTGACAAATAATAACACTTAGTTGATATTTACATAAGGAGGGTTGAGAACATATTTTTGTGTACAAAAAATTATTGTAAAAATTCAAGAAAATAATCTCTAGCCTCACCCAATAACCTTGTAGAGCTTGAGTCCTATCTTTGCACACCCTTGTACATGTAATCTTGAAGATTTAGACTATGAAACTCCCAACTATGTACAAATCAAGTAGTGACCCTTAACTATACAAATTAGGTTGTTGACAAATGATGAGTTGAAGACATGTGTATGACAAAAGTATAAGTAACCCTTGCTCTTACAATTGTGTTGTATGATACAGAAACATGCTTGATAAATGGTAGTCATCTTGTATGGTGGACTTTGACCCATTTGACTATGACCTGAATTAATATTGTTGCATCATAGTGAGGTGTGAAGTTGATGATCGTGGTGATACTAATGATATGATGATGAAAACATCAATGACACTGACTATGATGTGATAATTGGGCTTGATTGATGACAATTGTTACACCTTGTTGACAATGACGTATTATATATGGTAGTGCAATTTGGATATATGTTTTTGATATCATTAACGGAATCTGAAGTTAACTAATTTTGGCAGTGATGTTATTGGATGAATAAAAGAAACCTTGTTGATGGAACCATTATGATAATGTGCCCTAGATATACATGAAAATAATTTACATGAGAGTTCATTTAGTATTTGACACTGTCTTTTGGTACTTGATAGTGTTCCTTGTACATGAAAACTTCTTGGTAACACTATATAGATGTTGGCTTGATGACATGACAATACATGACTGATATAACATAGTGATACTTAGCAAAGTTGGATTTTGGTATAAGCAACAATGGTGATAGTGTGAGTGCAACAATGTTATGCAATAGTTGGTTGATGTGATAGTATTGAAATCCAATGCGTAGTGGCTTGATTTGGTATTGTGAATGAGCAAATGCCAGTTTGGAGAATAATAGGTGGAGTGGTCAGTTTTGGGTAGTACTGTGCAACATATACTATAGTCAATTTTGGGCAATATAGTATAGTGTATACAATACAACATTATATTCTTTACAATTTTCTTATGTTGATTCAGAGCATAGGGGGATCTATTATGAAAATTTTGAAATTTGGTCTACTAGCTCTTCAAGGTGGTAGGGCGGTGCAAGGAAGATGATTGGAGTCACCTTTAGGTTGTGGTCTGAGAACACTTTAGTGCAACAGGATGGTGCTAGGGTAGGTCGTATCCTGCATAGGGTTTTCTAGCATCCTTTTAGTTGGTGTTGATAAATTACAAGGCAATGAAGCATCCTTTTGTCATCAGCTAGTAAAAAACGTGTTGGGGCACTCATCAATTTGTGGCCTGAAGGACACGATGTTGGGGCATCCTTCTACTTGCAACATGTATTAGGGTGTAGTAGCATCCTACATGTTGTAGCCTATGAATTAGGGGCCAACACCTCCCTCATTTGTAGTTGAGATATTGATGTAATTAATTTTTCTTTTGAAGAGAGAAGAAGACAATTAATAAGAAGCATTCAATTGTTTTTGAGATGGAGAGGGTTTTCCACCTAAAATATCTACCTACCGTTTTATCTTCTGCATTTTTGTATGGTGTTGTCTACTGTTGTTATATAAATATTATTATTTGAAGAGAACAATAATAATAATAACTGAATATTAGCTAACGCTCTAAAAAATATTAAAGGTTCTAATTGCTAAGAATATTGATTCACCCTCCCTCTCAGTATTTCCAACAAGTATATCCCCACCATAATTCAGGTTAGTGCTTCAGACACATGGTAAATCAATTGCATCAATTAATCACCACCACTTGGGTCAATACTTCATAACTATGGTATATTGTTACCATCATTCGGTTTAGTACTTCAGCTACATGATATATCATTTAACATCAACTAGTCACCATTATTTGGGTCGGTACTTAACACATGGCATTCCAACTAGTCTTGTTTCACCATCATTCAGGTCAATGACACATGGTGAATCACTAAAGGCAAAAATCTAACTACACAGACCAAGGATTGATGCTAAATGGACTTGATGCTATAGGATCATTCTTACTCATTTTGTTCAACATACTAGACACAAGAAGAATAATTGTCCTATGTTATAGAATTCTCTCTAATTCAGGTCAGTATACTTGACACAGAGAGAATGTCAGTCCTTTACCAGACCATTCTTCCTAATTCAATTCAATATACTTGACACAGAGAGAATGTCTGTCCATGATTCTATCTCATCAACACTCCCTCTCAATGAGAGAAGCATTGTAAACAAGTCCAAACTTGTCTTTGAAATATATATATATAGACTTCACCCAAGGATAAAGGCTTTTCCAATAAACTGCTATATATAGAATAATACTGAAGCCACTCTACTTCGTTCTATACTATGTCTTGGTACTGGATCTCATGGTGCTTCGACCTTTCATCATGGTCATGACACACATTTGATCAAGATAGTCTTGCAAGTAACCTCTAAAGCCATACTTCTTCTCATCTTTCCAATCCATATGCAATATACTCAGCCTCTACAATAATGAGTGTGATAGATGTATGCTTCACAATCATCCAAGAAATTATAGTGGACCTCAAACTGAAGAAATATCTTGAGCACTCTTTGCCCTATCTGAAGTTGCATCTGTATTTCAGTGTTTGAGACAAATTTCAAATTATGCTTGATTTTTCCATGACCAACTATACCATGCTGGTATTGTTGGGCCATGCAATAGGTATAAATTTACTCTTGATTACACTATCTTTTTCCTCCTTTTTATGCATTTGTGCCATGATGTAATAAGGTTTTGATAGAATTTCGATAAGAAGTGAATGAAACTGCTTTTGATGCGATTTTGTTGTCAAAACTAACTTTCGTTGCTTTTTATGCAGAAATTAGCAAATGGAACAATTGCTGTTCAAACTATTGAACATCAAGGGCTAAACAAGGAGAAAAGAGCATGTCTTGTGCGGTCAAATCGAGAAGCAAATCAGGAGGATCAACACAAGATGGAAGATTGTCTGATAATAGCATTTAGTTGCAAATTCCTTAGGATCTCTTGGTCCTGAGGAATCACATTTATCTCTTTTCTTCTTTGACTATAAGAGGGAAAAAACGAATAGAATAAAAAACTTAACTTTTAGCCTTTTTACTTCAGTTGTAATTTTAATATACAAAGCGTTATTCAGAAGCTTACATCATCCTGTAATGAAATTTGGATTGATGAATAATATATAGTTCGTGTTGCTGTTCAATCACGAGATTCTGAACTAATCAAGCAGTAATCACTGACGGCTTGGGCCCAGTCACTGGTGGATTTCACTGTTGTTTCATATTTTATAGTTTACCTTTCTTTTACCAAAAGTCTAATTGCTCTGTTTTATAACTTTACGATTGATTTACTTTCACTAGTGTTGAGTTTGTGTATTCATTGCATTACTTCTTATTTTCGTTGATTGGCTTCATTTATTTATGTCACAGATTGATTTAATTATTAGATAAGAATCATTTCTTGTTAATTGAAAGCCAGAGTGTTATTGATTAGATCAGGTGTATTAATTTTATGCAAAAGTTTAGGTTCAACTGAAAAAGCTCTGTTATCACTACGGTGCACTTAGTTGATGTAATTGCAATTAGAATTTTTGATTAAGATTGAGTTTTGATTGCTTGAATAAGATAATTTCCTTGAAGTTACAAGTTTGATAGTTATGGTTTGATCTGTTTACTCTTGTATTGAAATCATTAAGTTATTTTAAAGCATTACTCTCTGTAGATTCAACGATTTCCATCACTTGCACATATTGTGTACACTCTTGAAACAAAAAGACTTACCCAAGTCGATAATTAATGTGAGGTATTTAGGAGTTCTAAAAGACACCTTATATGCACCCAACATTTTGGAGCCATTGCCAGGGAGAGTGTTTCCATTTCATAGAAGGTGATGTATGTTTGATAATTGTTTTCTATGAAAGAATTAGGTATTAAAAACGAAAGGTAAGAACCTGCATACGAGCAAGTGCTTTCTCCCTTGCTGGCTTTTCAACACAATTGCGTAGAAGATTGAAGTAGAAATAGATGTTTGATGTTTGTTTGCTGTGAAAGAATTGGGTATAAAAAACGAAGGTAATAACATGCTTACGAGTAAGTAAAGTTATTGCTCCCTTGCCTGCTTTTCAGCAAAATTGTGTAGGAATTAAAGTAGAAATAAATGTTTGAATTTTTGTGTGAATGATTAAGAAGAAAAGAGTAGAAAAAGATATAATTCCTCCGCCCATGTCTGAAAAATATAAGGGATTGGTTCCCCTTGGACAATTAACCTTCATTGACGAAATCATCAAGAAAGCTGAGTCTCTGTCATTAGTAGGACCTCGAACTATTTCTACAAGAAATCCTACTGTAACCCTTAAGGTCGCATTATCACCAGCTGTAGCTGACACTGAGATTCACAGTAAGACTGAAGGGTATGAATAGAGTTTTCAGAACACTGAAAACTTACAGCCTAACCCTTTACAAGAAGGGAATTCTTGCAACCTATGTGAAGGAGAAGGAGAAATAGGTAGTGCTGAAAAGATTAAATCATCAAAACCCAAATCTCCTGAGGTAGTAGTTGAACAGAGGACACCCAATATTCTGGACCAAGGTAGTGTTGTTAAATTCATTCTAAAAGTCTTCTTCTCTGTCTATCGATATCTTGGGGACCTTGACGACACAATTGGATATCATCCAAGCCAAACAGAAGCAGGATGAAGTAGAATAGAATCTGGCTATTTTCTGTCCACGTTGCAGAAAGAAACACAATCATAGAGAATGTCTGTTAGATATGATACAAACATGCACCATTTTCACTAAGGATCATGCTACAGAAAGTTGTCCATCAGTTCCTGGATTAAAATCAATTTTCAAGGAAGCAAAAGAGGAAGTGGAACCAATATATCTGTTGAACCAACACCATCAATGGCAAACACGTCCGACAGGTATGCCTATAGAACCATCTTCTTTTTTCCTTCTTCAAAATTTAATTCTTAGCAGTGTTCAGGAGAAGCATGGTAGAACCAGCCACCTTTATCTACCTCGCCACCTCAAGCATTTTCTATGCCACCTTGGCCCAACCAATCAAATCCAAATAATAATTGGCCAAATTCCTCTTACCCTCCACCATTCTGGCAGAAAAACCCCTATTCGTCTCAATGGTCTCCTTCTACCTCAAAAAATCAGAACTAGCAACCAAATTGGCAACGATCTGCAAACCAGCCTATGGGAACAATTCCTTTGCCTCAACCAACCTTACCAGCACCTTATACATTGCAGCAAAATATTCAACCTAATATACGACCACAACTCCCAGCTCAACCCAACCCAAATCCTAACAAAGACCAATCAAGTCAGTCCAAATTATTGAGAGTCTAGACCCTGAAGTTGAGATGAGAGAATGTAATGAACTTAATTTAAGATCTGGATGCACAATTGCTCCAGATGAGGACAAAAATATGAAACCTAAAGTTAAAGAAACACATCTGAATAGGCCTTTGACTGTAGATGACCAGAAAATAAAACAGGGAGGAGATACAGTCAGGCAGAAAGATCCCGAGCAAATTATAATTACTTCTCCACCATTCCTAGAAATATTGATAATACCTCGACCAATTGAATATCCTGAATTTGATCTTCTGGGTGAAATCAAAAATCTTTGTATAAAAATACCCCTCCTCCAGGCCATTCAAGACATTCCGATATATGCTAAAACCATTAAAGAATTGTGTGTAAAGAAGTTTGTGAGGAAAACAAAAATAACATCAAATGTCCATGTTGTCGGAACTTTGTATAATTTATTACTAGGCAAAGAGACACCTGTAAAATACGAAGACCTGGGAAATCCCATTGTCACAGTCCAAATAAATGGCCACTCTTTTCACAATCCTTTGGTTGACTTAGGGGTAGGCATTAACATTCTTACCACAGAAACTTGCAAAGTGCTTGGTATCACAGCCTTAGAACCAACCACTACCTTGCTGGAACTAGCTGATCATTTAGTCATTAGGCCAGAAGGAACATTACAATATGTGATGGTTTCTATGGACTCTTGGGAATATCTGACATATTTTTTTTATTAACCCTAGAAATTGGCTAGATGGACATCCCTTAATGCTAGGAAGGCCTTGGCTAGCAACATCCGATGCTTATGTAGGTTGCCAAACAGGCAATGTGACCATAACCAAAGGGAATGATGTAAATAATCTAGATTTATACCTTCCTACTCAGCCAAGCCTAACCATTGTAAAAAATAGGAAATAACCATCAACATATTTAAAAGAAAATATTCGTTCACCATGGACTGTGGCAGATGCACTTGAATTCAAAAACCAAATAGAAGATGATGCCATTAACACCTTTATCAATCACCCTGCTACAGTGTCTAATTTGAAATGTCACATGATTGAAGTATTCCTTGGCAATGATATTGAAGAATATTCCTTGAGAGACATTAATGACCAACCGTTACCAACAACCACTATCTATAATAACAAGCCTATTAAAATCGAGCAAGGGAAAATCCTGAACATTAATAGTGATCTGAGTAATGAACAACAATAGAAACTTATCCAAGTCCTCAGGAAATATAGAGGGGCTTTTGCATGGGACTACCCAGACATGAAAGGGATTGACCCTCAGTTATGCATGCACCACATCTACACTGAAAAAGATGCAAGATCCATTTGAAAAACACAACATAGCTTAAATCCTCATCTAAAGGATATTGTGAAAGAAGAGCTTCAAAAACTGTTAGATGTGAATTTTATTTATCCTATATCTGACAATAAATGGGTTTCTCCATTAGTAGTTGTCCCCAAAAAGAATGGAAAATGGCGGATATGCGTTGAATATAGAGAACTCAACAAAGTAATGCAAAAATACCATTTTCCCATTCCATTTATCAACTAGGCCCTAGATACACTAGCAGGAAAGAAATTCTTCTCTTTCCTCGATGGTTTCAGTGGCTACAACCAAATTCAAATTGCCCCTGAAGACCAGGATAAAACTACTTTCACCTTCCCTTGGGGAACATTTGCTTACAGGGTATTGCCTTTCGGATTGTGCAACACACCTGCTACATTCCAAAGATCCATACTCAATATTTTTGCAGACTTGATAAATTAAGGATTGGAGGTGTACATGGATGATTTCACACCCTATGGAGATGACTTTGATCAGGCATTATAGACATTGGAGAAAGTCTTAAAATGGTGTATTGCTACTAGCTTATGCTTAAGTCATGAGAAATGTCATATGATGATGACAAAAGGCCTGATTCTGGGTCATTATGTTTTAGCAGCTGGAATTCAGGTAGATCTAACAAAGATACAAGTAATCCTCTTATTAGCTACTCCCTGCAATCAAACAAAGGTACGTAGTTTTCTGGGATTTACTAGATATTATCATAGATTTATAAAGAATTTTTCACAAATTGCTGCACCTTTATATGCCTTGACAGGAAATGTTGATTCTATATGGACTAATAGATGTGACACTGCCTTTACAGATTTGAAACGGTTAGTATCGACAAAACCAGTATTACGAGGCCCAAATTGCGATATACCTTTCAGATTTCATCAGACGTATCCGATAGAGCTATTGGAGTTGTTCTTGGCCAAGAACAAGACAAGAAACCCTACGCTATATATTACATCAGCAAAAATTTAACTCCTGCTGAGTTGAATTACACAGTAACAGAAAAGGAGTTTCTAGCTGTTATTTATGCTATCAACAAATTTAGACACTACATAACTGGATACCCTATATTTCTGTATATTGATCACTCTGCTATTGAATATTTAGCCAATAAACCTATTACAAATGGAAGAGTGACTCGTTCGTTACTACTTTTGTAGGAATTTGACATAACTATAAGGGATCGACTAGGGAAGGAGAACCTCGTGGCAGACTTCCTCTCCTAAATGCTCAGAACAGACGATACAGTGGCAGTAGAGGATCAATTCCTGGATGAACATTTGTTTGCTGTGACCATAAAAATGCCATGGTATGTAGATGTATCAAATTACTTAGCAGCGGGAAAATTGCCCAAACATCTGACACCCAGAGAAAGGAAATTGATTGTGCAGTGTAGCACTCGTTTCTTTTGGATCAGAGGATACCATTTCCACACGGGAGCTAATATGCACATCCATAGGTGTATCAGGGAGGACAAAATTTATGATATCCTAAAAGCCTGCCTTGATGGACCTTGTGGTGGACACTTTGTAGATCGCAGAACTTGACATAAAATTCTACAGATGGGCTACTACTGGCCCACTATTTTTAAATATGCTAAGAAATTTGTCCAGGCATGTGATAGTTGCCAAAGGATGGGCCACCCTAGCCAATCTGATGAAATGCCCTTGCATCCATGGTTGGTGATAGAACCCTTTGAGTTTTGGGCATTAGATTTCATTGGGCCAATGAAACCATCATCCAACCAGAAATCGTATATATTGGTTGCAACAGAATACGTAACTAAGTGGGTGGAAGCAGTAGTGTTACCAAGAGAAATAGAGGAAACTGTTATTAATTTTCTTTTCGAAATTTTTGTGTGGTATGGATTACCCAGAGAAGTAATTACCAATGGGGGGCCACAATTCGTGGGTCACAAGATCACTGCTACACTAAAAAATCATCACATCACACACAAAATTACTTCTCCGTATCACCCACAGGCGAACGGGAAGGTGGAGAACACCAACAAAATTATCGAAGCTATTCTAACAAATACAATCTCATCACATCGACGAGACTAGACTGCTTGACTGCCAGAGGTCTTGTGGGCGTATCACACAACTTGGAGAAACACTATTGGATACTCACCGTATCAATTGGTATTTGGTAAGGAACCCATTTTTCCCATAACGTTTGAGACACAAACACTAAAGACAACCCAGGAAGTGGGACTGGATTTAACTGGCCTAGGTTAATAGCTTATAGTAGATGAACAAATTATATGAAATTTGGCTATTGGATCTACAACGTACGGAAATTATTCAACAAAAAAGAGCCAAATGGCATGATGCCCTGATTAAGAAAAAGACATTTCATGAGCGCGACTGGGAACTTCTTTACAATTCCAGGTTTCAAGACTTCCCTGGCAAACTGCAGACTAGATGGTTAGCCCCTATGAAATAAAGTAAGTACACGATAATGACACTCTTACGTTGGCCACCATTGATGGTTCTGGTACTTGTTTTAAAGAAACTGGGCATCATATGCACCTCTACCAAAAGCCACATACTAAAGAATATTTCTATCAACAGATACGTGAGGACCCCACCATGCAAGTTTTAGCTGCAGAAGGAAATACTTCAACAACTTTATATTTATAAATTTTATCTCTTCTCTGTAAAATGTGTAAATATGATTGTTGATTTGATTTGATTTGATTTCTTTTCTTTTTCTTTGCTTGTTTTGCTGTTCAGTTAATTGAATAGTTGCTGTTCAATCCAGTTGAACACTTTCTTTCTTTTTGTTGTTTTGTTGTTCATTTAATTGAACAACTGCTGTTCAATCTATTGAACAACACTTTCTTTCTTTTCGTTGTTTTGCTGTTCAGTTAATTGAACAACTGATGTTCAATCCAGTTGAACAACACTTTCTTTTTTTTTCATTGTTTTGTTGTTCAATCTATTGAACAACATTTTCTTTCTTTACATTGTTTTGTTATTCAATCTATTGAACAACTGCTGTTCAATATATTGAACATTACTTCTTTTCTTTTTGTGTGGTTTTGCTATTCATTTAATTGAACAGCTGTTGTTCAATCTATTGAACAACACTTCTTTTCTTTTTGCATTGTTTTGCTTTTCATTTAATTGAACAACTGCTGTTCAATCTTTTGAATAGTTGTGGTCCAACCCAATTGAACAACAAAATGTTTCTTTTTGTGTAAATTGCTCTTCGCTTATCTCAGCCCATTTTTCTTTTGTTTGTCATTTTGTTTTCTTTTTATGGTATGAAGTACACTACTTTTATGAGGACAAATAATTTATGGATTCTATTGAAGGGAGTTAATATCATTAACGTTATGATCTTTAATAAGACAAATTTTTGATGATAGATTCTTTTTCAAGAAAAGGGACACAGTTATTTATATACTACTTTACTGCATTGTTTTCTGCTGTACATGATACTAATTGATCATCTTAAATACCATGCTAGTTCCACCCTTACTAGCATCGTAGGCGACCTCTCTTTTTAAGAAGGGGGAGGATTCCCATTATACCTTTTTATGCGCTATATTTATTCTGCTTATTGGACTTGATATGTTGCTATGATATCCCATGATCAAATGACATGTGGCAGTATGATAGTCCTCGAATTAATACTATTAATTCTCATGGAAATTCCACTTAACATTTTGGAATTTAGTTGTTACATCTACTTGCTGTTCTATTTCACCAAAGCAATTGCTATTCTTTGTTGTTTTTTTTTTGCTGTGTTAATCCTTGAAATTGTAGGGTGAATATTGGAAGAATTCGAGAATTATGGGTGGAAAATCAGTTCGCCGAGAATCCTTAGTGTTGGAAATTTCTGACAGAGCCAGGGAAATTTTGGTGCATGCAGGATGGATGTCATATTTCACCAGGCTACAGACCCCTAGCAGTGAAATCACTCTCGAATTTTTGCAACACTTACAGAATGGGCAGTCCACAGTGAAAGGTATAAGAATAATAGTATCAGAGGTTGTGATAACTCAAGTTTTCGGGTTGTCGGCAGAAGGAGTAGTATGGCCTAAAAAACAGATAATGTTGCATGACGCGCTGGAGATTTTCAAAGATGTAGGCGAAGAATTAACCTGAAAAGGCAAGGACATTCAACCATCCTCTTTGGGAGAATCATGGTGTGAATTGGCAAGTGTCATCTAGAAGTACACTACTTGTGATGGTTGAAGGGATGTGGTAAAACCATGAAACACTTAAACTCTTAGCTGTTTTAAAGAAAAATCTTACTGTCAATTTTCCTTTTTTCTTAAATTCATTATTACACGATACAACTGATAGAGTAAGAGGGGCTAAACATCTTAATACTATAGTCAATCATCATGGTTCAAACTGATTGTTAGTCATAGTCTTGCTCAACAGAATTTAACTTGGTATAATTTTATAGTGCCACTAGAGATTAGGCCAGACCCTGTAGTCCAAAATTCTGCAACCTTGGAAATTGGACAGCAGAACCCTATTCCGAAGAGGAAAAGAACTGCTCATGAAGTAATAGGACATCATAAGTGCAGGCATTCTGCAAGGCTAAACCCAGTGAAGAGGACTTTCGTAGATCCTCAGGGTAGCGCTGAACGCCAGATAGAGCCATCTAGTCCAATTAATGTACAGGACTCTGAACTTGAATAGGGGGAAGAATGTAATTCTGAATCAGAACTCGAGGAAGAATGCAATTCTGAACAATAACAAGGGGAAGAACATGATTTTGACCGAGAACAAGGGAAAGCACAACATTTTTTTCAAAATGATGATGAACCAAAAAATGAAGCAGGGCCTTCTCAAATACCACCTATGAGCCCCTGAGATGATTTCTTGCAGGACTTTGAGGAAGGGATGGCCTAGTTCCTTGCAAATTTAAATGCATATATGCAACCAGGAGGATCACTTGACCAAAACCTGAATAAAGCTCGATCCTCAAAAGATTCTGGTCACACATAAATTTTGCCTTCCCCAAAAGCTACAGATCGGGAAGAGGAAGTGGACATAGAAATAATGCATGAATCTGATAACCAGTCAGGTGACACGGTTATAGTGGAACATAGTGAATACGAGCACCGAGAACCCTTAGATACAAAGTATATTCATAAAATTGTTCCTACAAAAGATGGTTCTCAGAAGAAGTGAGTAGCTGAAATAAAGTTAAGGAAGCTGAGGAAGAAATACCAGAAGCTTCAGAATACGGTTAAGCGGCTATGTCAGAAATTGAAAGAAACTGAAAATAGGAAAGCTCAGAGCACTAATCCTACTTTAGCCATTGTGGCCACACAATTAGAAATATGTGAAGGTAAGGCAATAGGAACCCATGCCGAATCTATTTCTACTCAGACAATCACCACACAAACAAGCTCTCACATATATTTGATAGATATGGCTACTCAGACTGAGGGTTTACCCTCTCACAACAAAAGCACCCAAAAAGAAGAAATATTCAATGACACTCCATCAAGCAGTGATCCTATTCTTTTAGAGTTATAGGAGGAGCTGGTACAAGCCCAACTTAATTTTAAGCAATGTAGGAAGGAGATAGTTCCTCTGCAAAAGTATCAGGAGTTGTAGAAGCAATTTACAGAATTGACCATAGCTGAGAATGAAACTTTTGATAAGTTCAGGCAAGAGGAAGAAAAGCTGAGGAAAGTAAAAGCCAATCTAGATAAGGTTGTGGGTTAGATTGATGCTATTTGCTCTTTATATTCTGATGTCTTATATTGTAGATCTCCTGCTACAAATTATGCTATGTTTTTGTTGGAAAGATATTTACTATTGAAGATTAAAGTTGTTAAGGCCAGAAAGTCAGTTGAATTGAAGACAACTGATGAATTAATAAAATGCTATAAGGAGCATGGGATAAAAGTCCAACATCTTCTCTGCGAATTTTATTTGCATAATTTTTTTATTAGAAGGGGAGGTGGATAATAATCCTAGCCCTTTTGTTGGGGACATTCAATTCCAGGCCTTTATTTCTTTCGCAACAAACCAGCTCAAGTGGTCCAAGGCTTATAACACCTTTCAAAGAAAAGAACATGGACTAGATTTGTGCGTAAGAAGTGAGCCTACTCATCCCTTGCAAATTTTTGTTAGACACAAAAGGCTCATGACATAGGAAGGCGTAATTAAGACTCTGGAGCCTATACATAAAGAAATTGTGCAAAGGGGAAGGGTATATTTCTTATCCATACAGGAAAGGTCCTTACTTGCATCCAAACAGAGATGGATGACCTCTGCCAATAGTGTCTGGAATAGAGAACTGTTTGGCTACATGAATTTTAAAGCTTCCATAGGCTGTTTTGCCACATACAGTAATATTATCTTGAGGGAAGGACCATATTGGCTAGGGTGTCAATTTAGGAGCCCTATTATTTGGTACCCTCCTGAAGGATATCGTTCTGATTATGAGTTGCCTGAAGGTCATGAAGGGACAACCTTTGCAATTTTAATACAAAAGCACGGTATTAGGTTCGATAAAGAGAAAGCCTTTCCTGCTTACTCTTTAAATACATTACATAATAAGTATTTGTTTTCACGAGGACATGAAACAAGGTAAGCAAGGGAGTATGTTGGGCTGTGCAACAGGTATAAATTTACTCTTGATTACACTATCTTTTTCCTCCTTTTTATGCATTTGTTCCATGATGTAATAAGATTTTGATAGAATTTCGATAAGAAGTGAATGAAACTACTTTTGATGTGATTTGGTTGTCAAAACTAACTTTCGTTGTTTTTTATGCAAAAATTAGCAAATGGAACAACTACTGTTCAAACTTTTGAACAACAAGGTCTAAACAAGGAGAAAAGAGCACGTCTTGTGTGGTCAAATCAAGAAGTGAATCAGGAGGATCAACGCAAGGAAGATTGTCTGATAATAGCATTTAGTTGCGAATTCTTCATGATCTTCTGATCCTGAGGAATCACATTTATCTCTTTTCCTCTTTGACTATAAGAGGGGAAAAACAAATATAATAAAAAAATTAACTTTTCTCCTTTTACTTCAGTTGTAATTTTAATATATAGAGTGTTATTTTGAAAGATATATTGTGCTGTAATTACATTTGGATTTGATGAATAATGTATAGTTCGTGTTGCTGTTCATTCACGAGATTATGAAGTAATCAAGCAGTAATCATTGCTGGCTTGGGCCTAGTCACTGGTGGATTTCACTGTTGTTCCCTGTTTTATAGTTTACCTTTATTTTACCATAAGTTTAATTACTTTGTTTTATAACTTTACGATTGATTTACTTTCACTAGTGTTGAATTTGTGTATTCATTGCATTAAATCTTATTTCCATTGGTTGGCTTCATTTATTTATGTCACAGATCGATTTAATTATTAGATAAGAATCATTTCTTGTTAATTGAAAGCCAGAGTGTTATTGATTAGATCAGGTGTATCACTTTTATGCAGAAGTTTAGATTCAACTGAAAGAGCTCTGTTATCACTATGGTGCACTCGGTTGATGTAATTGCAATTAGAACTTTTGATTAAGATTGAGTTTTGGTTTTGATTAAGATTGAGTTTTGATTCTTGAATAGGATAATTTCCTTGAAGTTACAAGTTTGATAGTTATGGTTTGATCCATTTACTCTTGTATTGAAATCAATAAGTTATTTTAAAGCATTACTCTCTGTAGATTCAACAATTTCCATCACTTTCACATATTGTGTACACTCTTGAAACAAAAAGAATTACCCAGGTTGATAATTAATGTGAGGCATTTAGGAGTTCTAAAAGACACCTTATATGCGCCCAACAAGTACACCAACATTTTACTGGGTCTATCACCACATCTGCTTCCTTGTCATCTTGATTGGGTTCTTCTTCTCACAATGAGACATATTTTATAGTGGTCATTCTATCTATTGCCTTTCAACTATTTATCCTAATAATTTCAATTACAATCCACCATTTCAAACTCGAAGGTCAACAACCTCTGAAGCTAAACATGCCTTTTTAATTGCTCCCTTTGTTACAAAAGCAATTATTTCTGCCATATTTGTTCCATTTGACACATGATTCCTTCCGATTCCATAAAAATCAAATCACATACGATCATTCTTGATCTGTTAACCCAAAACTGCGAAGCCCAACATGTCTACTTGTGATTATACTAAAAATTCTTCAATCGTGAAACCTTTTCTCATGCACTTAAAAGCCCTCAATGTACATTTCTCCTCTTCATTATGAAAAAAATTTCTGCAACCTTCAGATGCAACTTTAAAAGTAAGGATAGTAATTCTAACAAAAGTGTACCTGACAATTAGAGAAAATATTTTGTCATGGTCCTCTCCCTCTTACTAGGAGAACCTTCTATTATCAATTCTCGCTTTATATTCGTTTATATTGTTAACTGTTGCATGCTAGATTTTGAAGATCCATTATGAAGTTACTACTGAATTTCCTTCGACACAATCCATGTATAAGTCAAACTTACTTATTTTATTGCTCCCTATGAGCTCAAATTTCATCTAGTACAATATATCTCAGCATAAACAATGAAGCTAGGAAAGCCCTCTTGTCACATGCTTTGCTTCATTCTTCAACTTCTTCTATTTGTTTCCATAGCCTTGGAAACCTTCAACACGTGCCTACAATCCTCACTAGGAGGCCATTAAAGAACAATTATGACCAAGAAAAGGATACAAAGACAAGATATTAACTAATGGTAAAAGCAATAACAATAGTAATAATCAAATAAGAGAGATAAATAATACTTATCTTTTGAGGTGTATAGGTAAATGTCATCTCCCTCTTGATCTGAGCTTTCTTGCATTCATATTACAACTCTCTGATGTTATTCCTTCCTTGCATAGGCTATGTTTCTTCTTCCAAAATAAACATTGATTTAGTTCCAAGATTTTTTCCATAAGCCCTAAAGCTTTCTTATTCAAGGCTCCTCTTAGCCAACTAGGGTTTTCAAACCCTTGATCTTCAATTTTCGTATTTAAATGCCGAAACCCTAGAAATGATATGTTTTTTTACATATCTACAATCAATCAAGTATATTTTGTCTAACAAATATTCTTGATCTCCCCAATCCAAGTAATTTTACTTCCTCCAAACATTGTTATAGAAATAATAACTTGTCCTTGGAGACTTGGCCAAGTGTAAATTATCTTTCCATATCAATTGTACAAAATCAATCAAGAATATTCCAATCCAGATTAGGAGACATACTCATGGCATAATAAGTTACTACTTTGACAATTTTAGTAGCCATTAGCTAAATATTGATTTTGAATTTCTCATAATAACATTTTCATATTTTCAAATGACTTGCTTTGATCTAAAAAAGAGGAACTTGACCTCTTTTTCACTGTAAGATTGTTATATCCAAGATGCACTGGCAATGATCCTATCCTTGATGTGGAATATTAGATTCCAGAACTAATAGGCAAGATCCATAGATGCCGTCAACAATATTTTGTTTCCGAATATACATGTTTGATTTTTCACACTATAAGATACCTCTCATGAACATAATCAAATGTTATTTGTAGAATTCATCAATGAATTTGAGAAGATTCCTTCATTATTCATGTCCATCATTAGTGGTTTCTCCAAGAAACCATTTATAGCTATTGTAACAAACTATACAATCTTACGATCTGACTAAGGAGAAGATCATAATCTTGTTCAAATATTCATGACTATACTTTTAAGCATGTAAATGATCAAGAGTTTTGAAACACATACATACCTTTTATTTGAAGCTTTAAATTGCAAACTAGTAACCTTACTGTTCTTTGCAAAGGTCTTCATTCCTACATTGAATTTATTACTGTAGAATGATTTCATGGAAACAAATTCATTCTTGCATGGTGGTCAGAACAAATATTCAAGACACCAAATATGTCATTAATGCATTAGACATTCTTCTTAGACAAAATCAGTTTTGGTAGCCATATTAGATTTTTCAAGATGAACATGTTATGATATTTAAAAAACACTTCTATCTAAGATATCATCAGACAATGTTCAAAGAATGATTTTGCTGAATTATCTTTAGGAAGGATTCATTTTCAAATTTATTTTAGTTTCTTCTTTCAAAGTGACAACTCGGTTCCTTCTAAGAATTTTCGGATCTGATTCAAGAGATTTATGCTTCTTGTCCTTTCATATTTCATTTCTAAGATAACTTGATCAAAAGGAATTATTGACCCTTTTAGTAAACCTTAAAATGGGTCCTATTTCATACCTTGTCTAGAAATTGATTTCAAGGGGAACTCAAAAAATATTTGTAAGCCTTTTACAAAAGAGACAATTGGCTTTTTCAAAGAGTATTACAAATTTCTTCTTGCTAATGACAATAATTTCTTGATTATTCCAAAATTTCTCAAATAGGCCTAAAATGGAATATGACCTTCTCCATGAATCTCAATTTCAATTGTTACATGAAACTTCGGCCTATCTGAGTTCATTTTATGGTTGATCAATCTTGTTAAAGTGAACCTGAGACTCTCGAACTTTTACAACTACAATTTGAGGTTCCTCAAATCATATGATGTTTCTCAGCCTTTGTATCTGAGATTTTTTGGTTCCCTATAGTAGACCCTGAGGCTTTTCGGCCTTTGCAATTAGCTTTGTGGTACTCAGACCTCTATTGTAGAAGATGTATGCTATTGAAGATGGAGTGAACCTTTTTTAGCCTAACTTCGAGACTTAGATCTTCTTAAGAATGCTTTGACATTCTTGTAATCTTATGAATGAATGAATCTTGGTACATAAGGGACTTTGACTTTCACATATTTTAACTAGGGATTCAACAATAAGGCGAATCATTGATTTTGCATCCTTCTTACAATAAAAAGGAACTAGGGTTTCTAGGATTGGAGATCAAATACAACTTATATAATAGCTTGAAGTATATTATTTCTTTAAGGGTTGCTATCTTACCCAATATTTGATTCCATGTTGATTTTTCATAGTCTTCTATACTAATAATTACTTCAATTGATTTAATTCTTTTTCACATTCTTATCCATTATTCCAACATTAAGAAATTACATAGAAGACATCAAAAACATAGTATTTATGATAGTAGGATATGTTACCCACTACTAGTGGGCAACCCTATAAGAGA
The DNA here is from genome assembly GCA_000404065.3 of Pinus taeda. NCBI lineage: Eukaryota > Viridiplantae > Streptophyta > Pinopsida > Pinales > Pinaceae > Pinus > Pinus taeda. Next base: position 366,099 of record APFE031358350.1, read on the forward strand.
AACTTTCACCTAGATTTGCCTTTGGCTGACATCTAGTGGCCCTTTGTCGCCAACTCAGAGCTCTGATGTGCTACTATTCTCCACCACCTGAGCCAACCATTGTGTGCCCTAGCTCATCTGTCATGATCGTATGTTTAAAAGTGGGCCATCCAACGCCAAAGCTATGTTTTTTCATTATGTAATTGGATGTTCATTCTTTCATTTCTTGGGCACACTTGGACATGGATTAAAGGGAAACTTGAAGGATTTAAGGGTTTGGGCTATACTCTTGTTCCTTCACCTCAACTTGGGAGTTAATCCTAAGTTGTCATATCAAGAATAAGGGCAAGAGTAAGTGAATCAACATCAAGATCGGTAAGTCAAGCTAAACTTGGAAATTTGCTTCATGACTTTAAAATAGAAATTCTTAGCAATCTAACCAAACAAGTAAAAATGTTAAGAATATAAGATGAAGCTGATATGTGTTGTCCATGCAGAATCACATGATGTTAAATATTTCCCCTCATTACCAAGGTTGAAGGAAGTTTACCAAGAGAGCAATCGAGCAAGTCAATTGTCAATTGCCAATGCAGCTATGTTATGTAGCTCCAAGAGGACCATGGAAGCCTAGTCAACGTAGTATAATGCAAGAGCCTAATTCACAATTTCAAGGTTATGCATATACACCTCAAAGTAATTGGAACACATCCTTTCCTTGGCAACGTTGGCCATCTCAACTCCAAAACCAATCTTGGCAACAAGGTTGGCAAGGAACTCATGGGAGCCATCCATAATATCCTCAATATTTTCCTCAATATCCTCCAAACTCAACTCCATGTTATCCATACCATCCACCTCCACCACAATCACAACCCCAACCATATCTATCTCAAATATCCACTCCCACTGAACTACTTGTACCACCATTTCAAAACCAACACAATGAAGTAACTCACCCCACTTACAATGATGAGGTACAACACTTCCAATTATCTCCTCTTGATCTCAATGGTATTAATCTAAGCTCAGGAAAAGTATTGCAAAAAAGAGATTCTCTTGATATCATTGAAGGACCACATCCAAAAGAAAAGATTCAAATGAAAATACGAAAGGATCATGGGCTGCATTTGATGAACAACAGACATCAAAATCAGAGATTGAGAGCATTGCCTCATGGTTACCATCAAATCCTCCATGTGTTCAAGAGAAAAATAAAAAAAAGAGGAATATATTAAGGTCATGGAAGAAGAAGACATCTAAGATGATCAAACTGAGCAAGTGGATAAGGGGCATCACAACTATATTGAAATATGGTTCCAGATAGTCACTAAGTTGCAACAATACTCTCTTATTCAACTGTGCTTGATATCATCAAAGTCAAAGCATTCGGTCTCTTACATCTAGATACATGTCAAAGAATACATTTCAAGCCTACACATTAGTTTATCTGTTATCTTGATGTGCACTTGGCCTCATTGGAAGTATTCCTACACTTGAGAATGAATTTGATTTTTCAAGTAGAGTAGGATAGGAAAAGAAATAAAAAAATGAAAAATAATATAAAAAAATAAAAATCTCAAGTGAAAACCTCCTTTGAGGCACTTGAGATTATCTCATTGATTGAAAAACTCCATGAGGCAATCAATGGGTTGGGAAAAAAGAAATAAAAGAGAAAAATGAAAGATCTTAGGTGAAAACCTCATTTGAGGCGCCTAGATAGACCTACAAGCTAAAAGCCTCATTGAGGTAGGTAGTAGGCCTAGAAGAAAAAAAAGGAAAAAAAAAAATCTTTGTTCCATGTATCTCTCTGATGAATGTACGTGCTCTCCAACATCCGCAAGAAAAAAAAAAGTTGTTACCAAAGAAAAGAAAAAATTGGTCAAATTTCTAGTCAAAGGAAGTCAAACTTGGACTTTCTCCTCATTTGCTTAGATGCTCCAGAAGGACCAATGCCATGAAAATCCATCACCTTCATCTATTTCCAACATTGACTCATCATCCACAAGATTTTACCACTCATTTTCCTTGCTGTCCTAAAATACTACAGGAATGCTCTGTTTACTACAGGAAACAAAAATAGATAGAGAAGAAAATGATTTTTATCATATCTTGAAAACCTTGCATCCATTTTCCAAACTGTTTCATAGGGAGATGCATATGGATGATGGTAACATGTTCAAGCGATTTCAACAAATTCAAGTGCACAGTTTTCGAGAAACTGACCTCCATCACCTACATCTATTTTTAAATTTTCTCAATATTCATGCATCCATTTAAAATATGTTTCATGGGGAGATGCATATGGATGATGGTAACATCCCTAATCAATTTCAAAAAAATTTAGTGCATGGTTTCTAGGAAATTGACCTCCATCAACTTCAGCGATTTTATTTTTTTTCTTGAGATTTGTGCATCCATTGGCCAAATTTTTTTATGGGGAGGTGCATAAGGATAATGGAAATATGCTCAGAAAATTTTTGGTCAATGCATTCTACCGTTTGGGAGATATGGACAAAACAAGTCAAATATGTTGTTTCTTGTAGTACTACAAGATGTCCTAGTTTACTACAAGAACAGGCTAAACGCTATAGGAAGGTACGAAAGGTGAAATGAAGTGTGAGAAATGTGTCTAATGGTGGAATAAGGTATAGGGAAGGTGAAAATCACCCATGGCCAAGCCCACCACTCTAAGAAGGCTGGATTTGACTAAGATAGATTACTCATGGTAAGTAGAAGACAAAGGCTTAGAATCACCAAGCTACGAAGACCTGTGCAGAAGAAAACAAAGGAAATTATCACTTCCAAGGGACCATGGATCGATCATCAACTTAGGAGTAGCATGCATGCTTCTCCAACAATCATCAGGTAGGTACATGTATGCAATATTCTTGACCTCTTCTCTTGAGAATATTATAGCTAGAAATTTGTTGTCAATGTATGAGAGATGAGGTTTTATAAGCTAAGGATGGGTCAATAATTTTGGCCACCTTCAACTAGTTAATTGTAGCTCACTCCTTCACTCCTGTAATGTGGAAAAGCCAAATTAAGAAGGAGGATGATTTCAAGGAATGGGGACAACAGTTAAAAGAAGAAATTTCAACAAAGGCCAAGTCACCACAACACTCCAAGCCCTCCATCAACTTCATATCCACTACCTATCGATCATTCATCCATCCTATTTCATAAGGAAAAAAATAATATTTTTCAAGAACAAACCCTACACTCTATCTCACCTTAAAAATTTCTTGAAAAAAACACATAGAGCACATCCTCTCCATTTTCAAAAACCTACATTACTCCCTTTGATCCCTAACATCATCCTCCAAGCCCTCTACATCATTCCTCATCATTCCCATAAAGTTAGAAGACCCTGAAAGAGGAGGAATGACTGCTATAAGAGGGCAAAACGCTGCTACAAGAAGGAAGAAAGGAACAAATTGTGTTAAAACCAAAACTGATAGTGCCTAAGAGAGACCTAATCAAAACATAGAACTTTAAGGCCATTAAGCCCACAAAAGAGAAGAAGAAGGCAGCAAAGGCAATAAGACATTCACCATCAAAATAGAACTCAAACTACAATGATGAAAAAAAGTTTTCCAAGAGGTATCTAATCTCTTTCTAGCTTTTGTATAAGGCCTTAAAGATGGTATAGAAATTGGAGAAAGGAATGGAAGTCAAGTTGAGGGCATAACCTATGCTCAAACTATCATTTCTTCTCAAAACAGGTTTAAACAGGGTTTCCTGTAGTACTACAGGAATTGCTACAGGTTTTCATGTAGTACTATAGGAACTACTACAAGGTTTCCTATAGTTATTATAGAAATTACTATAGGATGTCCTAGTTCTCATATAAAGATGTTTGAAGGTTCTAGAGGTGTCCAAATGGTGGAAAAAGGTAGCAGGAGGTTGGAAAAAGATGTGGAAGACCTTGCCAAACTGAAAAAATATTCAAGAACCCATCTTGAATAAGGGGAAGAAGGAAAGTTAATGGTTTCAAGAAACAATGTGATTTTTTCTATGCACAACAATTTTGGAAAAATGAGTAAAAATGGAATGAAGGTTTCAAGGGAGAGAATATGAATGAAATGGAACTACAAGCCAACAAAGCTCACTTGCAAAGAGGAAAGTTATGCTTTTTTTTCTTTTTTCTTGAAAAAATGTTAAACAATCATGAAAAGAACAACTACATTTTTGTGCTTTTCCTTGCATAACTTACAACCAATATTCTTAAGAGAAAGGACTAAGGAATGCACAAGAGGTAGGCCACCAAGGCCATGAATGAGGCATAATGAGGTCACTAAGTTGCTCAAAGGATGAGAAACACTTTCAGCAGAGGGCTATGATGGGCCTCTAAATTAGAAATAAATTAAGGCCCATGCTTAAACATAAATTAAGGCCCATATGACCATCCTTAAACACATTAAACCTCTCTTTTTATGTTAGATAATTTATTTTTAACTTTAATATGTTCATTAGGAAGGTTTATGGATAATTGCATATTAGTGCCTAATATTTATTATTTATTTTTGTGGAATATCTTGAGAATATTGGGCCGATTATGAATATTTGGAGAAGGAGATAATTTAGGGACTTGCTCCCTACTACAAGAGAATAAATATTAAATAATAAATCAACAAGATATTATGGAATTATGTCACAAATTGTGGAGCTCCAATGATTGAGAAAATCTAGGAATATGTTCCCTTCCATTTAATGCAGATTCCTAGTATTGGGAACTAGATCCACTAATCAAGGGATTTTGGTGTGGAAATCTTCCTCCTTTCATGGGGAATGATTCCTAATCATTTTTTATAAGTACCAAGTCGAAATTTTCTATAGGGGTAGATTTTTGTTACTCTTCTTGTGGAGAGAATTCCTATTTTTACAGCTCCATTGTCATTTCTTGTAGGGATGTAATTGTATTGATGGAAATAATGAAGAGTGGTGTCATGTTAAACTTCTAAACCTTGGTATCCTTCATAGGACTCTAAGTTTCCTTGGGCTTGGCCATCCCAAGAGCTTCAGATCCCTTTTGTATCATTTTCTTTTCTTCTTTTCACTTCTTATTCACATGCATCTCTTGTTCTTGTTTTTTTCTATTTCTACATTTAGTGTTAATGATTTATTGTTGTAGGATTGGGTTAAATGGTTTAAGTAAGTTCATTTGCAAGATCACAAGCATAATTTCATCCTTCTAACAAATTTGAAAGGTCGTAATAATCATTGAGCTACTTCGATTAGTTTGCTTATTCCCAAATCTAGATTTCTAGAAGTCTTTTGTGGCAAATAACAATAATTTTTTGCTATTTTTTATAGCATTATAATGAGTTTCAATCAAGTTTATTCCACTTGAATTAGATCAAGAAAACATTATAGTTAATAACAAAATTTACCCCATTTCATTTTCACTTGATTTGGTTAGGCATTTGATAGATTTACTAGCTCACTAGTTCTCAAATTTCTAGATTTTAGACTAGTAATTTTCTGCCATTCTTTTGCCTGGTTTAACATAGGTATTTTTTAGTGGTTCCACTTGGAATGGAGACCTAAGACATCTTACTCAATATTTTTTTTTTTTTCATCCAATTTGGATTTTATTTGGTTGGTCATTTGGTGAATTATAACTCCCTATAGAAATCTATTATTTCTTGTAGTAGTACTACAAGAAACCCTGTAGCAACCTTCCAACATGTATATACTTGCCAAGATTCACACAAGAAGCTTGGTTATTATCCCTTAGGGTTGAATCAAGGACCCCAGGCTCTAAAGGATGAAAACGCTGATACCCGCTCAAGCTGAATGGGGTGGTAGGCGCGCTCATGGCCGGGAAATTATTAGGGAAGACTAAAGACTGCTTAGGATTTGCCTATTTACCCACGCAAAACATTTCAACGATTTGTGCTAATGGACAGATTTATGGATTGGATAATACAATGATAATTTTCTTGATTGCCACATCCAATACTTTGTTAATGGATATAAACTCTTTGAGATGTAATGGTTGACATTTAGTTCATGATATTTACTTTATGCAATTAGAATAAGTTTCTTTTCTTGTACTTTCTTTCTTGCAATAGGTTAAGGTTTCCATTTCGAGCATTTCATTTTGCTGCAATTAGTTTAGGATTTGACTTCAGTACATGCACTCAAGTACATCATGAAATCAAAGGAAGGAAACATTGTATGCTGCACATATAGTGCTGATACCTATTAAGTTTGGAAGAACCGCTGGTTGATAATTAAATTTGGTAGCCTTGTGAGTTGCAACATTCTTATTGCAGTACCGAGGCTCATCATAGGCAACCAAAGGGTTGTGAATAGAATCAACAATAATTTTCTTAGCTTTTACCTCACCTTTCTTAGCCCTAAAAAATGAATTAAAAAGAGGTAAAATGAGCCCTGGTCAATCTTGGTCAATGATGGTTTGTTTCTCTGACATTTTCCCTGCACTTTAACCCTGAAAGTTTCGGTCTCTTGCCACACATGAAAAGAAGAGAGATAAGCTTCCCAAGCTATACGAATCAATCAATAGAGGAGAGAGAGATGAAATGATGTCATGAGTGATTTTAAAATGAGGAGAGAGGCCACTCCTGTTTATACTATTCATTGAGGGTGAGGAGACACATCCATTGGGATTCTTGAGCCTACATTTGACTGAGGTCGACCATGACAATTTGTGCATAAGAAAATAAATTGAAAATTCCACTTCTGCTTGTCAGAATGAGATGATATTTATATCAAAATTGGACTTCTCGAAAAGAGGAATCCAATGCAATAATAATCTCCATCATATGAGTTGCCCTAAGGTGAAATTTGGCCCTAGTTTCAAAATTTAACACCTATTGATGTATACTATGACATAGATCAACACTATATTTGTTGGTGGCTATGATCTGGTTGATGAGTCACATGGATCCACTATGTACTGTTCATGGCCATGTCCTAGTATTTTGTGCCATGGATCTGCAATGTATATTTGGTGGCCATGTTCAATATCTCATTATGATTGAGCATGGGTATGCCTGCTTCGGGGATATTATTAACACATATGAGACTTCAACATTTGGTTTATTCCAATCCAACTTCTTGGCTTTGTCTCCTTCTTACCATTTTGACCTCTGAGCTTTATTGTAATACATTTCGGACATTGGTTACTCTTATGACCTCATGCCTTAGGGGGCATTTGTTATCAACCTATTTTTCTCTCTAGAGTCATTGCTCATGAGTCCTTTTACTGTTGACCATTTCTTGAGCTTTGACCCTTTCTTTTCACCTAGTTTTGTCCATAGGTTTTGGGATCTAGTGATTGAAAGAGCAATTCTGGCCTTATAATCGCATGGAGCACTATTATTCATAGCAACTGTAGTTGATATTTCTTATCTTAGTATGTATGACATTGGCTTAGGTTCTAGAGGCTTAGATTCCCTAGGATATTAATTCAAAGACACACCTTATCTTATCTAGTTGAGTTGGATTAGGTGCATTATTAGAGAAGCTTCCTAACTTCTCTTCACCCTAAGCATCTACATTCATCCTCCTTGGAAACCCTCTAAGTATTTATATACTAGTCCATCCTTGAGCTTCAGGTGAGTTTCTGAGTTTTAGAGTTAGATATTTTTGGAGAGCTAGAGTCATTCTTCTATTCTGATTCTCTAGGAGATTGTGAGTTATTTTGGTCTCAAGTTCTTATTTCTTGGAGAGGGGGAGACTTTGGTAGAATATGGCGGAGAAGATCCATATGCGATGGTATACTATTCTTTGTATCCATTTCATTTCATGATTAATATAAGTGAAGGTTCCATTCCATTAAATCTATGTTTATTGTTCATGTTATTTTGTTTGAGTTGATGATCCTCCATGGAAGGCCATTTATGTTCTTTGTCTAATGGTGGTTGTTGGAAATACTGGGTGGGGGGGGTGGGTGAATTAATATTTCTTTTTCAACTATTGTTTTACCAGTTAAAACATTTATATTCAGAACACAAGATGAACAACAAGAATAATTTCTTTTATTAATATAATCTTTGCAGTAAAATAGATACACTATATAAATGGTTGCAATCAGTTGCCAAGCACCAAATTTGACTTTTGTGAGGTTCCAACCTCCAGAGCACCAACTCTATTTTTGTCAAGGCATCAATGTTGGACTTAGGAACACCAATTCCCAAGACATCAATCCTTCCAGTTCTGAGGCACCAACCTCAAAGACACCAATCCTACTAGTTTCCGAGGCTCGAATCTCAAGGGCTCTGACCCAATCTTGTCAAGGCATGTTTGATAGTAATGTTCTGCTCTCAGAACTCTTCTTTACTGAGTTCTGTCTGTTTATAAATTCACTATAGTCTCCATGCTACAACATCAATGGAAACCGGTCTTCTTATGAAGGAGTCTTTACAACTCTTCATACTGTCCATGCAGAATCTGCAATAGCCATCATGATCTCTGATAATGTCTCCACACAACTTTAGTGAGTCTACTATTATCTGCACTAAGCTCTGCATAAGAAACAAATTTCTGTTCAAGCATCTGTTCTCACTATTACAGTAAATGCTTCAGCATGACTACTTCTCTGTTGGCTACTTCTCCCTTCAAACAATGTCAGATAAAACATTATTTATTACATCACAGAATTGTTATATAGACTGCATTGTGTACTTGATTAATTCATCATAGTTCTGAGTCTTTCACAGGGTAACATGATCAACCGAGATTCCCTTCCTTCAAATGACTCCTATCCTGTTGGACCTTCAACCCTTTTCTGTCTTGCTAAACCTACGACTGCCTCTATTTCTTCCAGTTTTTCTTAACAACACTTCCACTTTCCTTGTTCTCTATTTTTGTATCTTCCTGATGCCTCTAACCATCAGTTTCCTCTTTCTGTTGGCTCTTTGGCTTCCTCCTCAGCCGCTGTAGTTTCCTCTGCCTCACTTTATCCTTCGACTTCCCTCCTCGGTCGCTGTAGTTTGCTTTGCCTATTCGGGTTAGCCAATGCTTCACAGACACATTAATACAGAAGACAAGGCTGAATTACAAAGGAAATGATGTTTATTAAACCATATCAGAGAGAGGTCCCTTTTCTCTAATAATGTTCATACACAGGGCTTTACTGTTAACAGAGAGATTGTACCAATCAGAAGGTGCTACCTGCCACATCACCATCACAATCACAATTGCCATCGTTTAGGCCTGTTGAACTATCCGAACCATTATTTATGCATTTTGGCCTTCAAACTCTGTGCAATACAATTATTTGAAATACACAGAAATATATGGAAAAACCCGACCGAATGCTTAAGGTAGGAATTCAAATTCATTACACCCGCATCTATAACTTCATCGGGTCCACTATGTAATCACAATTGACAGTCACAGCTTCCAGAGGTCCTGTATAAGTTGAGCCCATAACATCACCGATGGTCGATGGCCCTACTAGATGTAATATAATATTAAGCTGTGTTACAATCGGACCATCAGGTCCGTAGCATATATCGCAATTGGTGCTTTCAAAGTGGCAAGGCCTTAAGCACTTGCCATATGTCGGATGCGACATAGAATTAAGTTATATTATAGTGTTTAAGTGGGTCCACATGCTTTATCACAATCGACACTTTGCGAGGTCCGATAGGTAGATGCGATATACAATAAAGTGTTTCATAATGTTGCAGTGGGTCCGTAACGTATCGCTATATATATATATATATGTTGCAATTCACAAGTTTTAATGTGGCAAGGCTTAGAGCGCAAATATAATGATACATATGAAACACAATTAGAACCCGCTTTGAAGCACTTACCCGGACTTGTATTGTTTATACACCCGAACATATATGTCTCGTCGGGTCCGCAAATATATATCATTGTCGCAGGTTTCGGGTAGTGGTTCATAGTAGAACCTTCCAATTATAATATCCCGATATTTTTATTTATTATTTTTATATTAATATATATATAGATATATAGATATATATATATACTCTACCTCTATACTTCGATATATATATATATATATATTTTCCACCTCCGATAGTGTATTCCATTATATACACTATTTCCCCCCTCTGATAGTGTATATTGCATATGTATATTATATGCTACTCCGCCTTTGCCTTTAGCCTTTATGTTTTCCGCATATATATGTATTCCACTCTTCTTTGGATCTTTGGTATATATTACTCTCGATATGGCTCCGGTAGCTCCGATAGCTCCGATAGCTCTATTTTGCTCCTCTGATAGCTCTGCGATAGCTCTATTTTGCTCCTCCGATATGCTAACTCCTCTTGGTTCTTCTTACAAGTGATGCTCCTCCGATGTGGTTCCTCCTGCTCCAATGTATTCCTTTGGCTTTGCAATGTCTTTCAATGACCTCCTCTGATACCTTCATACCTTGATGGCTTTTGCCTTTTCCGATATGACTCCTTTATTAACTCCTCCGTTAATAGACTCTTGCTTATGGCTTGGCTATCTTGATGGCCTTGCTCCTGTCTCTTCATGTGTCTGCTTTGCTTCCCCTTCATGGATCATCTAGTATCTAGAATATTGCCATATTGACATCAATGAACACCTAGGTCAACAATCTCCCCTTTTTTTATTGATGGAAATATTCTTCTTCTCTCCCCCTTTGACATCAATGGCAAAGGAGTGCTCTGGGACTCCCCCTATCAAACTGCTTCTGTTCTTCATGAATGGTAGATCTTCATGGGTCTATGACTCCCCCTGTCATAGTGCTCTTCTTTTCACTCAAGATAGAAGGATTGATGCTTTATCATCAATTAGCACATTATTCCCTCTTCATGTATCAGAACTACTTTATCATGGCTTCAACAATGCTTAAAGATGCTCTACTTCAATGCTTTCAATCAGATTGCAAATAGCCATACACCAAGTGTCCAAGTCTAGGTTTTTATGCTTCAATCCATATTATGTTGTCTCCACAGTTAGAATCAAGAGGCCTTCATAGTCCGAACCAAGAGAAAAATGCCATTGAAATTGTCTTTCTTGTTATCTCTCTTTGGATCAGAGTTCCTTTGTGTCTCTGTGCTTCTCCTTGAGTCATTGCCATCTAGAATTCAACATCACTGCATTTGGATGAAATGGTGAGAGGTTGTGCCTCCCTGTGGCTATATTTTCCAAGTGACCAGTATCAGCTTAAGTTATATTTGACAGCACAACATTCTCCTTTCTATGAGCCATCTTTTCCTTGTGTTCTTGTACATATCTCTGCAATTTATTTCCACTAGAAGATTTAGATATCCAATCTGTGACTGTCTTTTAAATTCATTTTTATGATTTGCATCTTCTTGCAATGCTTCAGTTTTGTTATATGATGCTAGCTGCTCCTACTTCAAACTCAATTCTAGATGTATCTGTTTGTTGGAAGGTTGCCTCTATTTGTGTCCATAATTTACCTGTTCTCACATTAAATCCCTGAGTCAAGACATAAAACATCTGTAATATTAGCACCATAGTTATTTTCCCTATTTTTCTAGCATTAGATGACCTTCTCTGTTGCTCCAAATACTACTTAGAGATTAAGTGGAAAGCATCTTTAACAACAGTCCAAAGAATGGTTACAGGATCATGTTCTTTAATGGAGTACTCCTGAGAAATGATCTTTATCAAAGAATGATTGTTAATATAGCTCAACAAGTATTTCACAAGGACCATTTCACTAATAGCTTCTGCAATAATGATCAAGAATCACAGGCTCCCCCTTACTGTATGCATCATCCCTTTTGGCAGAGTCTTCCCATCAAAAGCTTAGATTGTCAAAATTTAGGCCAATAACATATGTTTTTGGTTGGAGAGTTCAAGGGACTTTCAGATTGTATTTGCTTCCTTCTCCATACTTGTGTAACTTTCTTCTTTTGCATGGTTCTAGCTTGTGTAAGAGCCCAAGTTAAGTTACAATCACATGCAATATGACGAATGTTATGACACTTGAAGCATTATACATTGTTCATGAATAAGAATTCATGATTTCTTCCTGCAAAATTGTTACTTGGAGATTGTTGGGGACCATAATATCTGTCTTTATGAGATAGTTGGGGACCACAACATCTATCTTTATGATATGCTTTACAATCTTTTGCCATGTGACCAAAGTTTGTACAAGAATAACAATAACCAAAAAATAAACTTTGGTATCTGGGAGATGGAGATTTCCTTGATGTACTTCTGAAGCCTTTCTGCCTTGAGATCCTTTGATGATAACAATTTCCTCTTACATCTTTGACATCATCTACATTTCTTCTCAGAGCAAGATTTCTTCCATTGTTGCCTTGATTTTTCTCCTTGCCTTTGCTGGAACTGGGAGCATCACCATTTCTTTCTGGCTTCTTGACATCCCTTTTGTTTGAAGCATTATCATTCTTGTTTGAGGATTCACCTACATACCCGAGACCTGATTTATCAAATGGACATCTTTGATAGATGAGCATGTCATCCAAGGCTTGAGAGCTCTTCAAGATTTTTTTCATCCCTTCAACCTTTTTTCTGAGGAAGCCAATCTCTTCTTCCAATCTTTCACACTCATTATTCTTCTTAGCAAGTTGTTTCTCAGTTTATTCCTTGATACGAGTAGCTTCATCTGCTTCTATTTTAAGGGAGATGATATCTGACTTCATTTTGAAGATTTCTTCATTTTCCTTTTCTAGACCGCTCTCCATTTCTTCCTTGATCCTTGTAGCTTTACATGTTTTGGCCTTGAGAAGTTTGATGTTAGATTTTAATTTGAATATTTCTTCATCCTTTGTTTTTAGTTGACATATCATGGTGTTTATTTCCTTTCTTGCTTCATCAACCTATTCTTCTATGATTTCCAATGCTTCCATTGTCTTCTCAGCTCCTTGTGCTTGTTTCCTTGCTTCTTGTAGTTGAGATTTCAGAGAGGAGACCTCTACCTTGTACTGACCAATCTCTTCTTCAAGTTTTTTCAAGCTCTTATGCCTCTATTCAAGTTGACTTGACAAGTTATCTTCTCGTTTCTTTGCTTTATTCAATTGATTTGTCATGGATATGAATTCTTCATGATGCTTTCTTTTGCTTTAATGAAATTCCTTCTTAAGCTTCGCAAGCTCTTTATTCCTTTCTTGTACTTGAAGCTTGACAATGTCAACTTTCTCCCTTGTTTGATCTTGGTCACCAAATAGTGCTATCTTCTTAAGTTCCTCATTTTCATTTTTCAAATTGTTAATCTCTTCCATGGCAGGCATAAGTTGAGTGAGGAAATCTTATACACAATATTTTTCCTTCTCTTCATCTTCTAGGTCTACTTTAGCCTTGATTTCATCATTCTCATTTTCAGCTTCTATGATGGGTTTTGGATTTCCTTATTGATTTCCATCATCTTCTTGACTGATGGTCATGGTCAATGCTCCTTTTGAGTGAAGTTCATGAAGTTTTCCCCATATACCCTTTGCTGATGAATATTTTCCTAGATTGTTCTTTATAGAATCAGGCAACCCATTCAAGATTGCCTTCATTGCTTTTGCAGTGTACTTCTTGGATTCTCCATCCACCTTGCTATCAACAATCATTGATTTCCAGATTTTAATGCCTCGAGTCTGTAAGAAATTCCTCATTCTTGCTTCCCATATATTAAATTTCCCATTGAACCATGGAGTCCCCTCAAATTGATTGTCTTCTATTTTAGTGGTAGAGGGAGACACATCCTTAGGAGGATTGGAGACTTTCTTCCTTGACTTCGCCATTTGTGTTCTAAAGATCAACCTTCAAGATGCTAGGCTTTGAATGAATGTTAAGTTATGGTGTGTTCTATGCTTATAGTAGTTTACTTATCTTTCTTATTATTATCCATATATTAGCAATCACTTGTACATAAAGTAAAGTGTAGATAGAACATTAAATGCTCGATAGAAAACAAGCCAAGACAAGAGACACAAGATGTGGCGGCTAGCCAGGGACAAACCCCAATATGGAGAAACCCTTTGATCAAATCTTCCTTTATCTTCAATAATTCAGTAGAGAGAAATAGTACAAAGATCTGATTTATATCAGCAGCAGCAAACCCCAGATCAGCCCTAAACTAGGGCAGCAGACCCTAGATCGAACTTGTCAAGTTTCCATCGGTGAGTCATTCACCGTGCACCAGTCCAAGACTTCGCCGTGAACCAGTACAAGATTCACCATGCTCCAGTCCAAGATTTCATCGTGCACCAGTGCAAGATTTTGCTGCACACCAGTGCAAGATTCTGCCAGACACCAGTGCAAGATTTCACTGCGCACTAGTGCAAGATTTCGCCGCGCACTAGTGCAAGATTTCGTCGCACACTAGTGCAAGATTCGCTGTGCTCCAATCCAAGATTTTGCTGTGCTCCAGTGCAAAATTTTGCCATGCTCCAGTGCAAGATTTCGCCACGCACCAGTGCAAGATTTCTCTGCACACCAGTGCAAGATTTTGCCACACACCGATGCAAGATTTTGCTGCACACCAGTGCAAGATTTCGCTGCACACTAGTGCAAGATTTCGCCATGCACCAGAGAGAGAGAGAGATGTGATGATCAGTGTGTGTGTCAAAATGAGGAAAAGACCTCTTGTATTTATACACAATTTTTGATGATTGAATAAATGCGACTGTTGGGCTTTTGAGCCTATATGAGTTGCTTGTCGGCTTGATAATTATTCCATAATAAAAAAAATCATATCTCCATAAATAATTATGGGAATTGGATGATCTTTAGATTATTCCTACACCTCTCGATGAGAGGAATCTAGGAAAAATATTATTAGCCATGAATAAGATGACCCACATGGAGTTTGGCCCTAGTTTCCAATTTTAACACTCCCTCTCAACTAGGTTGAACTCAATCAACAATTTCTCTATCAGTCGTTACTATTCATCCATCAAATGAACTGCTCTATATAGCTTGACCCCTACTTTGCTCTGCTCTATCCTGCTTGCTCAGCTCTATTCTATTCTGCCCTGTTCTGATATGCTCTACTCTGCTTTGTTCTGTTTTCCTCTGCTTTGTCCAAATTATGAAGAAGAAGAAATGATTGAGGATGTATCAGACTAGTCTCAACTGATCCGAAGTTAGCGTCATAGTGGGTACAATTCCTACCACTGGTCCCAGACTAGTATCATCCTCCACTGACTCAAAGTCAGTCTCAGAATGTGTACCACTGGTCCCAGACCAGTCTCAACTGACCCGAAGTTAGCGTCATAGTGGGTACAACTCCCACCACTGGTCCCAGACCAGTATCATCCTCCACTGACTCAAAGTTAGTCTCAGAGTGTTTACCACTGGTCCCAAACCAATCTCAGCCAACCTGAAGTCAACGTCATAGTGGGTACAACTCCTATCACTGGTCCAAGACCACTATCATTGATCCTAGATCAATGAAGGTCATCCTAGAATAGGGAGTAAGGTAGATACATCGATGCATCCATCGGTACTACTATGGTCCCTATCCTCATTTCCCTACTCATTGATTAGATGAGATGTACTTCCCATGAGTCCCAGACTGCATGGGTAGGATGCCTCGATAGGAGAACTAATCAATCCTGTCCTCAGAAGAGAACTAATAATCTTGCTACATAAACGCCATGGAGAACACATCATCCAGGCTTCACAGGAGAACTAATCATCCTGCTACATAATTGTCATGGACAACACATCATCCTACTACATAATCATCATGGAGAACACATCATCCAGAGCTCACAGGAGAACTAATCATCCTACTACATAATCGTCATAGAGAACACATCATCTAGACCTCACAGGAGAACTAATCATCCTGCTACATAGTCACCACAAGGTGTCATAGGGAAAGTTTTGATTCTTTTACCCTGTACATGTACACCACTAGGGATGGTGAATCACCCTGAGGTCATATTCCACTCCAAGAAGTACCCCACACCCCTTGGAGCTCCCAGAGCTCAATACATCATACAAGACCCTCATCAGAGGGTTTCTAAACGACACCAAGTCGTTCTTGGAAAGCAAAAAATTCGACCTTTCCTAGGGGCTTTGTCAGAATTCCGGCGACCTGTTCATCTAAACCGATATGTTGGAGCCTTATAGCTCCCTACTACACCATATCTCAAATATAGTGGTACCTGATATCAATATGCTTGGAGCGATCATGAAATAAGAGATTCTTGACAAATGAATCCTAGTCTGGTTGTCACATAGGAGCATGGTGGTATCCAGTGTAAATCCAAACAGCTCACTGAAGAGCTTCCACAACCAGACTGCCTCACAGGAGGCCATGATAGCAACAATATACTCTGCCTCGACGGTACTCAAAGCCAATGACTTATGATTCCTGCTCATCTAGGATATCGAAGTAGATCCCAAGGAGAAACAAAACCTAGATGTGCTCTTATGATCCATCACACTGCCTGCCCAATTAGCATATATGTATCCAAGTAGTCTCACATCTCCGGTAGTGTATCTTAGCCCATATGTAATTGTGCCATGAAGATACCTTAACAAATTATTGGCACTAATCGAATGTATGTGATGAGGTTCAACCATATGTTGACTTAATGTGTTGATTGGAAAGCATATATCTGGATGAGATTTCACTAAGAACATTAATGCTTCGACGAGTTGCAGATACTCGGTAACATTTCGTAAAATAGGTCTAGCAGCACTACCGCTTAAGTTCTTGAAGTCAAGCTCCATCGGGGTAGTAATAGGCTTGTAGTCCACCATACCGAATCTTTCCAATATCTTCACCACATGTTTTCCTTGAGATAGGAAATTTCCCTTGGCTTCTGCCAGACTTCAAGTCCTAGGAAATAGTGCATTAGTCCTAGGTCCTTCATTTCAAATTCAGAAGCCAACTCCCTCTTACATTTTTGAATGAGAGGGTCTGCACCTATTAGGAAGAGATCATCCACATACAACACTAGTATGAGAGGTTTGTCATCTTCAACCTTGAAGTAGAGGTTAGGGTCGGCTTCACTCCTAGTGAATCCCAACTTCATCAAGTAGTTGTTGATCCTCTCATACCATGCTCAGGGTGCTTGCTTCAACCCATATAGAGCCTTCTTCAACCTGCATACATGAAATTTTTGATCATAAATATCAAATCCTTCAGGTTGCTCCACGTAGACCTATTCCTTGATCGAACCATGCAAGAATGTGGTCTTGACATCCATTTGATGTAGGTTCCATCCTTTTGAAGCCGCAAGGGCTATGATCGAGCGAATGGTGGTATATTTGGCAATAGGTGCAAATATCTTGTCATAGTCTATACCTTCCTTCTGGGAGAAGCCACGAGCAACAAAATGAGCCTTATATTTTTCCGTACTTCCATTTGTTGCATGATTTATCTTGTAAAGCCATTTAGAAGTGACAATTGTCTTGTCCTAGGGTCTAGGAACTAATTCCCAGACATCATTCTTCATAATAGACTCATATTCTTCGGTCATAACATCCTTCCATAATTGATGCTTGACGAAATTTGAGAGTGATGAAGTCTCATTTTGTATGATCATGCTCATGATGGTTAGGTATCCTTGATACCTGTTGGGTTTCTTACTTTCACGGAAGGTTCCTCAGGGTGCAGTGTGTAATTCAACATCATTGAGTAGCCCCTAAGCCAAGAGGGCCTCTTCCTAGAAGAGGAAGGCTCAGGTGGATCAATAGGATCCATGGGTTCTTCTACATCGGGCATTGTTTCATCATCCTTTTTTTCGGTTCCCTAGTGTCAGCTTCTTGAGAGCTCCTCAAAGTCGGAAGATTGTCCACCTTGCTGAGGGCCATATCTTTATCAAAGGTGACATCATGACTAATCATGACTTCCCTTTGACCGGTTACATAAATTCTATAGCCCTTAGTATTTTCACCATTGCCCATGAAGATTCCTTTCTTTCCAGATTCACCCAATTTATTCCTTTTCTCTTTTGGCACATGAAAATATATAGGGCTTCCAAAAATTCTAAAATGAGATACGTTAGGTTTCTTACCGATGAACCTTTCTTTAGGAGTCTTGGAAGCCAATGCTTGATGAGGGCATCGGTTTTGTACATATACGGTGGTGTTTGCAGCTTCGGGCCATAGAAAATTTGGAAGTCTTTGATCATGGAGCATGGCACGGACAACTTCCACAATCGTACAGTTCTTCCTTTCTGCCACACCATTCTGTTCAGGAGTGTATGGTGTATTAGTCTCCCTTTTGATGCCAACCTCTCTATAAAAGTCATGAAACTCGTTAGATTCATATTCAGTCCCATTATCAGTCCTTAAGATCTTGATCTTATTTTTGGTTTGATTCTCGATCAAGGCTTTGAAGTGTCGAAACCAAGAGAACACTTCATCCTTCTTTTTCAATAAGCATATCCAAGTCTTTCGAGAATAATCATCTATAAAAGTAAGGTAATATGAATATCCTTCCAAGGAGTTCACAAGCATCATACTAGATATGTCTGAGTGAACCAACTGTAATATATCAGAGGTCTTGCTTTGGCTTGAGGGGAATGGTCCCCTTTTGAGCTTTCCTTTGGCACATCCCAGACATACACCTTATTTCTCTACTTGGAATTTGGGCATCCTTGTCACGCTTTGTCTTACATTGGGTAGAGCTTTATAATGAAGGTGGGAAAACCTCCTATTCTGAAGTTCAGAATGAAGAGATGTGTCACAGGGCATGACACCTGGCGGACTTCCACCAAGTTGATATAATGAATCAACTCGAAACCCAAGAGTAAAGGCATATTTAACATTGTTTTTCCATACACGTACCTTGCCATCGCTGAAGGTCACCCTGTAGCCTTTTTCTTCCATTGCCGAGATTGACACCAAGTTCTTTTTGAGGTCAGGTACATATAATACATCTTGGAATTTCTAGCCTTCTTGAATGGAGGCCACCAAGCACTTGTTAATAGATTCCCAGATGATCTTCTTTGTTTTGACTTCACTGGTTTTCCATTTGTTCCTGGCAATGGTGGGTGCATTTGATGGAGGCTCAACAATATTGCCTCTCACATGGTCCAACACTCCTTGATCTTATAAGGTCAGATTGATAGACATCTTCCATCTGTGATAGTCAGCTTTGTCCCAGAGCTTTTCCTCGGTAGGGAAGAGTGTTGAGGACCCCATAGTTCTTTTAGGATAGTGTTGCCAATCTTCTCTTCAGTGATTGCTCTTGCTATTGCTCGGGATTTGTCTTCACATTAGCTCTGATACCATGTTAAGTTATGGTATGTTCTATTCTTATAGCAGTTTATTTATCTTTCTTATTATTATCCATAGATTAGAAATCACATGTACATAAAATAAAGTGTAGATAGAACATTAAACAATCGACAAAAAACAAGCCAAGGCAAGAGACACAAGATGTGGCGGCTAGCCAGGGAAAAACCCCAATATGGGGAAACCATTTGATAAAATCTTCCTTTATCTTCAATAATTCAACAGAGAGAAATAGTACAAAGATTTGATTTATATTAGCAACAACAGACTACAGATCAGCCCTAAACTAGGGCAGCAGATCCTAGATCGAACTTGTCAAGTTTCCACATGTGAGTCGTTCACCATGCACCAGTCCAAGACTTCACCGTGCACCAGTCCAAGATTCGCCATGCTCTAGTCCAAGATTTCACCACACACCAATGCAAGATTTCGCCACACACCAGTGTAATATTTCGCCGCGCATCAGTGCAAGATTTCGTCGCGCACCAGTGCAAGATTTGGCCTCGCACTAGTGCAAGATTTTTCCATGCACCAATGCAAGATTCATCACGCTCTAGTCCAAGATTTCACCGCGCACTAGTGCAAGATTTTTCCACGCACCAGTGCAAGATTTCACCGCACACCAATGCAAGATTTTTCCGTGCACCAGTACAAGATTTCGTAGCGCACCAATGCAAGATTTCATTGTGCACCACAGAGAGAGAGATGTGATGATTAGTGTGTGTGTCAAAATGAGGAAAATACCTCATGTATTTATACACAACTCCTGATGATTGAATAGATGCAACTGTTTGGCTTCTGAGCCTACATGAGTTGCTCGTCAGCTTGATAATTATTCCATAATCAAAATAAATTCATATCTCCATAAATACTTATCGGAATCGGATGATCTTTAGATCAATCCTACACCTCTTGATGAGAGGAATCTAGGAAAAATATTATCAGCCATGAATAAGATTACCCACATGGAGTTTGGCGCTAGTTTCCAATTTTAAAATGAAGGTATTGGCTTTGATACCAATTGTTGGAAACACTGAGGGGGGGGTGAATCAATATTTCTTTTTCAACTATTGTTTTACTAGTTAAAACATTTATATTTAGAACACAAGATGAACAACAAGAATAAATGCTTTTATTAATATAATCTTTGCAGTAAAATAGATACAATATATAAATGGTTGCAATCAGTTGCCAAGCACCAACTTGGACTTTTGTGAGGCTCCAACCTATAGAGCACCAACTCTATTTTTGTCAAGGAACCAACCTTGGACTTAGGAGCACCAACTACCAAGACATAAATGCTTCTAGTTCTGAGGCACCAACCTCAAAGACACCAATCCTTCTAGTTTCTGAGGCACCAACCTCAAGGACTCCGACCAAATCTTGTCAAGGCATGTTTGATAGTAATTTTGTGCTCTTAGAACTCTTCTTCACTGAGTTATGTTTGTTTACAGCTTCACTGTAGTCTCCATGCTACAACATCAATGGCAACTAGTCTTCTTATGAAGGAGTCTTTACAACTCTTCATGCTATCCACGTAGAGTCTGCAATAGCCATCATGATCTTTGATAATGTCTCCACATAGATTTAGTGAGTCTACTATTAGTTGCACTAAGCTCTGCACAAGAACTAACTTTCTGTTGAAGCATATATTCTCACCGTCACAGTAAATGCTTTAGCATGACTGCTTCTCTACTGGCTACTTCTCCCTTCAAACAATGTCAGATAAAATGTTATTTATTACATCACATAATTATTCTATATATTGCATTGTGTACCTGATTAATTCATCATAGGTCTAAGTCTTTCACAGCGTAACACGAGCAACAGAGATGCTCTTTCTTTGAATGCCTCCTGTCTTGTTTGACCTTTGGCCCTTTTCTATCGTGTTGGACCTACGATTGCCTCTATTTCTTCTAGTTTTTCTTAACAACACTTCCAGTTTCCTTGTTCTTTGTTTTTGTATCTTCTTGGTGCCTCTGACCGTCGGTTCACTCTTTCCACTGGCTCTTTGGCTTCCTCCTCGGTCGCTGTAGTTTCCTCTGCCTCACTTGATCCTTTGGCTTCCCTCCTCGGCCACTGTAGATTCCTTTGCCTATTTGGATTAGCCAATGCTTCACAGACACGTTAATACATAAGAGAAGGCCGAATTACAAAGGAAATGATGTTTATTAAACCATATCAAAGAGGTCCTTTTTATTTTTTAATAACGTTCATACACAGGGCTTTATTGTTAACAGAGAGACTGTACCAATCAAGAGGCCCCACCTGCCATGTCACAATAACAATCGCAATCGCCATCGTTTAGGCATGCTAAACTATCAGAACCTTTATTTATGCATTTTGGCCTTCAAACCCCATGTAATACAATTATTTGAAATACACAGGAATATATGGAAAAACCCGACCGAATGCTTAAGCCTAGACTTCAAATTCATTACACCTTCATCTATAACTTCATGGGGTCCGCTGTGTAATCACAATCAACAATCGCAACTTTTGGAGGTCTTGTTTAAGTTGAGCCCATAACATTGCCGATGGCCAATGGCCCTGCTAGACGCGATATAGTATTAAGCTATGTTACAATCAGATCATCGGGTCCGCAACATATATTGCAATCGGTGCTTTGCGAGGTCCGATAGGCGGATGCGATATACAATAAATCATTTCATAATGTTGCAGTTCGCAAGTTTTAATGTGACAAGGATTAGAGCCCAAGTATAAAACTACATATGAAATACACTTAGAACTCTCTTTGAAGCACTTACCTGGACTTCCGCTATTTATACACCTGGACATATATGTTTCGTTGGGTCCGCACATATATATCGCTGTCAGAGGTTTCAAGTAGTGGCTCATAGTAGAACCCACCGATTATAATATCACTGATATATATATACTCCACCTCTATACTCCGATATATATATATATATATATATATATATATTTTCTGCCTCCGATACTGTATTTTGATATATGCACTATTTTCTGCCTTCGATAGTGTATATTGCATATGTATATTATATGCTGCTCCGCCTCTGGCTTTAGCATTTATGTCTTCCGCATATATATGTATTCCACTATTCTTTTGCTCTTTGGCATATATTACTCCCGATATGGCTCCGGTAGCTTTGATAGCTTCGATAGCTTTGTTTTGCTCCTCTGATAGCTCTCCGATAGCTCTGTTTTGCTCCTCTAATAGCTCTGCTTTTCTCCTCCGATGTGGCTCCTCTTGCTCCAATGTCTTGCTTTGGCTTTGCAATTTCTTTCAATGACCTCCTCTTATACCTTCATACCTTGATGGCTTATGCCTTTTCCGACATGCCTCATTTGTTAACTCCTCCGTTACCAGACTCTTGCTTATGGCTTGGCTATCCTAATGGCCTTGCTCTTGTCTCTTCATGGATCTGCTCTGCTTCCCCTTCATGGATCATCTAATATCTAGAATATTGCCATATTGACATCAATGACAACCTAGGTCAACAGTGGTTTTGTGTGGGATTCAGATCTATTGTAGAGGAAAATATCTCTTAGCTGTAGCCAAAATTTTATGCATCAGTTCCAGCACTCGCCATCAACCTGCGTGGATCTCAGGTACCAAAGTCAAACATAGATAGGGAACTCTATGCATGGATGATTAATTTGTTTATATGGTTTTGGGATCTACACTTCTTGTTATATTTCATATATTATGTTTGGTAGTTTTTTCAGGGCCAATACTACAAAGAAATAGCTCATAGTGGCCCTGTATAAATTTCCATATCACTTGGAGACAAAAGGTATTTATGAAGGTACATATTTAGATGCTCATAGGGAGTTTGAAGGTGTTGATACCATAGATTATGACAAGTAGAGGATATGTATGTAGTGCCCCAATCTAGTTGAATGAAAGTGATATGACACTAACATTTATTTAGACCTAAGGGCCGCACTTCATTCTTTGAGGACCTTATGTTGAGTATCCAGACACATGACTCTATTATTAGTGGATGTGATGGTTATGTATGTTCTCTATTGATATTTTGATGATGATATCATTAATGGTTATGTATGTTCTCTATTGATATTTTGATGATTGTATCATTAATGGCTATGCATGTTCTTTATTGATATTATGATGATTGTAACATTAATGGTTATGTTTATTCTCTATTGATATTATGATGATGAAAACAGTAAAGGATATCTATGCTCTCTATTGATATCATGATGATGATAGCTTTGAAGGATAGGTATGTTTTAGATTGATGTTACGATGATGATTTCTTTGATGGATATGTATGTTTCCATTGATGTCATGATGATGATAGCCATGATGGATGTGTCCCCTATGTTAGCTACTTACATTAGTTTTGGTTCACAATGAATAATGATGTGAATGACTATGTCATGTTGATGATGCTATTATGACAATGACTGACACTGAGAAACTTTGTTACTAATGATTATTGAGTATGACATGAAAGCACGAGAGGCACTCACATATGATGAGTTGACGACACTTGGCTTGATGGAAATTAATATTTTGTCTTTGAAATTCTAAGTCCATTTTGAAACCTGTTATATATATATATATTATATATATATATAATATATATATATATATTGATTATATTAGTGGCTACAGACACATGTTAGTTGCTTAGCTGAATGGATCACATATGGGTGATGGGGTTGTACAATTGGATGGAACTGCATGGGAGGGCTAGGACAGTGTCCCTAATATCACCCGCTAGCACTCCCGCTATGACTTGGGATGGGAAGGTTGAAAAACCTTCGCCTTGAATATCATGATGTCATGTGGGTAGGTCCCAAATTTGGTTTGCTCATGAGGATTTTACTGGGGGGCACGCATCAAGGCATATTTCTTGATGCCCAACATCATTAGTCTCACTATAGTAGGCAACATAAGAGATGATAGTGGTCTCTATTGTTTCACCTAGACTTTCCCCTCGTAGCCACTGGATTCTTGAAGGGAAAATGGTGTGGCACCCTCGGAACTTCAAGGGAAGTTCTTGGAGGGCATGACCAACTTGGCACCCTTGGCATCACAAATACACTATTAGGCGTGGCACCCTCGGAACTTCTAAGGGAAGTTCTTGAAGGGCACAACCAACTTAGCACCCTTGACATCATTAAAATAAACTAAGAAATATAATAAAGATATGAAAATCCTACAAATTCACATCAAGTGGTAAATGGCATTAGAACCGAGACAATTAAAACAAGAATAAAACTCGGGGTAAGGGGAGATTAGGAAGAAATAAAATATTTACCTTGAAAACTATACCCTTCCCATGTTGGAAAATATTAGGTAGATAATGTACATAAGTAACTTAATTAGGTAAAGGGGGAAAGACAGACATAAAGTTAAGTATAAATATTAATCCTAAAATAGTTAAACTTCATCAAGACAAGTGGGTGGTGAATTAAAATAATATTAATAAATTAAAATTAGATAAATTTAGAGAACTTCCATGTGGCAAGAGCCAACATAAGAATATCCATCTAAGAGGAAACTTGAGTTAAATTAGGAAGTAGTCAGGGGAACAAATATGAAAATTATCAAATGAATTTAGTAGTGAACACAAATTAAAGGGTAGAAAAGGGGGATCAAGAAACAACTAGGAGAAGAAATAGGAAGTTTTGTTGGGGTGAGGAAAAATATTATTTTAAATTAAAATTTAGGTAAATAATTCTAGAGATCCTTGGTGAGAGGGTGACACACGGATGGGTGAATAATAAAACTATTGGATTAATAAAAATAATTAATTATGCATGAAATGCCAAGTGTTACCTATGAAGGCTCCTATAAAAGAAGGGACAAGCCATGGGAGAAAGGTATTTTTTTACCCTATTGTTGGATGGATGAGACTATGTCATTATAGTGGCTATGAGCTATAATTGAGTTTGGTGAGGTAGAGGACTTTAGAGAGGGGACTCTTGATCTAAGGAGTGATTGCCTCTATTAACTAGCACATTTCCTCCATTGTACAACCTCATTTCAGCTCGGGGGTCCGTGGGGAAGGAGAGTACCCAAGAAGTAGTATGGGAGGACAAACGCTGGGTCACTACACTGAGATTAAGCACATTAACATTCACACTTGGAGGCAGATGACAACAAGGGAGTGCAAGTGGCGGTAAGTCAAGATTGAATCTTGTCTCTTGGTGAATGGTACCTATGTTATTTATAATGTTATTTTATATGACTTCATTGTGCCTATAGTTAATAATATTTAAAATATATGATGTGTAATGTAGTGAAAATCATGGATGTTTGAGATAAGTGCTTAATATTTTAGAGTTCCCAATGCTATCTGCTTATGATTTCATTCCTAGTTTACTATATTATTTAAAAAAAAGGCATAGGGTTAGTCCTTACAATATATGTTATTTCCTACCATCTCTACATTAGGGGAATGAATCACAATGGTGATTTGACTAGCTCCCTACCCTAACAAAGAAGAGATTTAGGGGGCAATAAGTATAGGGGTGGAAGCTCCACTACGAATGGCATCCATTTCACAAGGAACAATGAGTGTATCATGAAAATTTGAGAGATGAGGGTAGTGGTGAGAATAATGTCTGTGCATTTCACACAAAGTGCATGGGTGTTTTGTGTGTAAAGCCTTATTTTTCTTATATGATTTAGTAAGAGGGACTTGCACCTTAGGTACCATTGGGTTTGGTTGAAACTCATCCAAGGAAATGAAACCTTTAAGTAGGGGAGAGTGGGATAGTTATTGGTGGCATGGCCTTGAATATCACACAAGCACATGGTGGTGCAGGCCTTGGTGTATAAGGTTGGTTGATCACATCTAGAACTATCTTATCATTTCACCCCTTATTCTTAGCTTTACCCCCCTTATTGGATGATAACACAACATGATCAAACTCTTATTGAGGTTGTGGTGGGGCTGAAGAAATGGAGGGGGTCGTTGAGATAGGTTGGATGGATGTCAAAACACAATAGGGTTTAAGATGGTTGGGAGGAGTATTGGTAAAAAGACCGACGTACCAAATTATAATCCCTAATGCGAGGCTAGGGAAATTCAACATAGCTAGTACTGGTGTGATAACTACCCTTAACAATGGGAATAAGAAGGGTATTTTTCGAATGGATAACGCCTAGGGGAAACACCCCCAACTACATTAGTTGAATTTATGAAAACATGTTGCTGAGGTGTTGGCCACTAGAACGACATACAAATTTACTGAGTATTGTGGGATCTGACCTCCATGATTGATCTCAATGATAGATGGAAATGCATCATTTCCAACCATCGAGGAAATAATTTTTTTTGGGTGAACCTGAAGTTTTAGATCGTAGTATGTCAACTGGTCAATAGTGAAAATATTACCACTATGCGATAATTTCATGATATTTTAGATAGATGAAAAAATTTCCTTCATGACATACATGAAACTACTTGGCCTAAAGGGGAATCAATAAACTCGATGCCAATCAAGACTTCCTTACTAGCTAACTCGATAGGACAATTTTGGTACAAGTGTACTGGTCACAAGGGAAAACCATAATACACTCTAAACGTGATTGTAGATTATTGGAGTTATGTGGATCCAAGTTGTTTCTAGACTTCAGCTAATATCACACATGTGGATTCCCCTTCATCAATGATACATTGTTGGATAACAAATTTCTTGATGGATACATGGATCTAGAAAGAAATGGATGGGGAAAGATAAGGAGACTCTACTTTATCAACGTCAAAGAAAATAATTCAATCATCAGATGGATCCACAATGACCAAAGAAAGGAGTATATCCTTACGTTGTGAAGGGCACATTTAGAGGACTTCCAATCCTGACATGGAATCATGAGACTATGCCAAGTCATCTACAATACTATAATGATGGGAGACCTGTAAAAGGATAATGGTATAATTTCACCATAATGGTCCCTTGGGGATCTAATGAGGAACCTCAAACATTGGTCAGGGGATCTATAGAGAACCATCTTTTAATGCTAGACGTTTTATGGTTGGTGTTGGTATCACCTTGGGAGGATGTTCGTATTGATACAACTGAGTGGAGAGGTTGGTGTCTGCAAGATTCATCATCAAGATCTGATATCTTCCATTCCTAGGTTGGTTGGGAGGTGAAGTGGGGGGAGCATTCTGTCCATCACGAGTGCCCACATACCCTTGGTTAGGGAATGCATTCCAAGGAACATTTGTTTACAGAGGGGGTTGAGCACAAGTAGAAGAAGGTCGATTCACCCTTTTAGAAATCTCTTGATTTTCCCATAGCCTATGCATTTTCAGTTGGAGGGGACACTCATGAGTGTAATGACCTTATGTTCCACAATAGGAACAAGGCTTGTTCATGTGAATAGATTTGTTTTGCTTAGGTTAATTTCCTTGTTGCTGATTTTTGTTATTTGAGTTTTTACCGAGGTTGGTATTAGGATTTTGGCCTTGGTTACCTTGGTTATCCTGATTTTGGGCATTTTTCTTTCCCTTCCTCTTTTTCCCTTTCTTCGGCTTAGGTGGCTTTACCACATTTTGTTGGACAAACACTTGAACTTGTTGAGGAGTTGCATGCTGAGGCATGGGAGGCTAAGGTGTTAGTGCCGAAAGGGATAGAGCACCTGACTGTGGATATTGACAGTAAGGATTCATTGCTACATTTTGGTAGGTAAGTGGAATACACGCTTTCGCAGGCACATAATGATGTGGATGGGCATATGCATAAGAGGTTATTTTTCCTCCTTGTGATGCAACAAGAGAGGGATCTAAGGGAGGATATTTGTAAGAGTTACTGCCCCCCTCCCCTGGGGCTGGAAATATCCCACGTGTCCCGGAAGATATGGAAAAGGTGGATGATATGACATAGACCCAATCACACCATCAGTGGCATGGGATTCCCCCAGTGTGAAATGAGAATGAGGAGAATCACAAATGAAAATGTATAGATAGCCCAACTCAACATAGATCAAGTGATATTACATGTCCTTCTAAATGGTTTCTTCCTCAATTCAATGGAGTGTTGAAGCAAAATCCTTGGCAATGGTAGGAAGGAGTGATTTCAAAAATCAATTCATAAAAAAACATTCATCAAGTTCCAAAGTGTTGCATAATCCCCACCATATACACCACTCCTGAATATGTTTAGTGATGTGAGTGGTAGTGTTTTTTAAAATAGGTAGTTAAAACATGTATACCACTATCACGGTAGACATGTAATTGGAAATAAGAGAGGAATAAATTCACAATGGTGGTGAACACCTCATGAGTTCCTTGGGCTTGTTTGGCATACCATTTAACTTTAGCACCAATCATTATGCATTGAAATAGACAGAGGAATACCAAATCTTCCATTATAAAGTTAAATGGACACCACAGGTGGAAAGAACAAATATGGCTGGGAGGATCTTCTCCAAAATTCCCCTCAAACTTGGGGATATCCAAGGGAAATTTGGTTTGAATTAGGGGCCATCTTGGATCATGTAGGAGAGGATCATTGATGAGCTGGATTAAATCTAGTAGGCTAAAGATATGCATGAAATGGAGAAATGGTTAAGTAACAATGGTTCCAATAGGCACTCCTATATTGGTTCCATGATTAGGAATCACATTATTACTAATATTAGCACCAACATTACCTCTTTTTTTAACTCCCACAGTGGGACCTAAATTACCGCCAAGTTTGACACCATGTATTGTAGTAAGTTGGGGTTGGGTGGATTAAGAAGTAGAGGAATTACTAGAATAATTAGATGAGTTGGAATCTAAAGGTGGATCAGGGTGATGGACCCTGACTCGTCAATTAGGTGTAAGAGGGTCTGTACAACTGATGCTTAATGAGTAGTATGGTGTTGGGACATCTTTGAATCTAATACGATAAAAGGATGAAAAAGTGAATCAAATCAATAATTAATAGGAAAACAATTGTTAAAATATGAAACTACGGTCAAACTAGACTTTGGACTAATCGTTTGATGGAAATGATGATGGGATTCTATTCCTCTTTTCTAGAGGACCAAAATCGACCTAAAGATCACCTCATTTGGACAAGTGGAAGTTGAGTTATGAATTATTTTATTTATACTTATATTTTTGGATCAGGCTGGCCCTATGCACATGTACCAATGGATAGTTCAAGTGGACCCTCATGGAAGTATATAAATAGAAGATACCTCAAGCTCATTTGGACACACATCAAGCTCTCTTCTCCTCTTCTATATTGTCTTGGCTTGCATAGGTCTGATAGAGGAAGCTCGCTCAAGGGTTTGAAACTTCAAGATGAAGTTCACACTGAATTATGGGTTTTCTAATTCAAAGTCACTGGAAAATAGTGGTCATGAGAGAGACTTTTCATCCTTGGTCACTGGAAGAGAGTGGTCATGAGAGTGACTTTGGATTCTTTGGTCACTAACACAGAGTCTTCATGAGAGTGACCAAGAGTTAAGGTTAGTTTGGTCCTCGGTTGCTCGCACAAAATAATATCAGAGAAACCAAGTTGCCATAGTCACTCTCATGCAGTTCATAGAGAGTGACCTTGTCTGTCATAGTCACTCACACAACTTCTCCTCCTTATGAACTTGACTCCAAGATGAGATTTCAGTATTCTGAAGATTTCGCTTAGTGACAAAAGTGTTTGATAATAGGCTATGGGAAATGACAATGTATCACAATTATCTGAATTAGAGTTTGATGTTTAGATGCATTTCATGGATATTCTAGTTGTTGTAAAGATATGGATCATTGTATTCTCTTTTGATGAATCATTTGATGACAATATATTAGAAGAATATTTGCAAGGGTTTTCCCCATAGTGGGTTTTTCCCTGGTCTCTAACCAATCCTGGTGTCTCTATGTGTGCATGCTTTTCTTCTATTGTTCCTTTATGTTATGTTGCATTAATGATGATGTTATTGTTCTTTCTACATAGTTTCATATGCTTATGAATAATGATGTAAATTTATATAATATTATGATGCTCTGGGGTGAACTTAATGTGTTAATGGATAAATTAAATTATCAAAGCAAAGAACAATAAAGCCCTATCAAATATTAATATGGTGTTAGAGCTGTGCTTGAAGAAAAGACATGGAGATCAACCCCATAGAGACACTTTTGATGGAAGCAAGAAGAGGGTGGTGGAGACCTAAAATATCCTAAGGTATGAAGGAAACCCTAGGTAGTTAGTGCATAAGGATTTGATGGTTAGGGTTTGAAAGAAACACTGGTTTATGGCAAAGACTTGCGATTTGATATATGAAACTATAACATGATCTATGTGAAGATTCTCAAGCACTTGGGACATATTTGATGAAGCCTCGATGACCTGGATTCTGATAAAGCTGATTGGAGGAAACTTAATTATCTAGACTATGGATGGTGATGACTCTTGAAGGCTGGTTCAAGAGGGAGAGGATCACATCTCATTGAAGATAAATACTCCTTAACTTATGATATTTCTTCGTGTATTTACCCTTGCTTAGACTTATGGATCTGATTATTATGATTATTGTTTTAATCATTCCTTATACTTCCTACATGTAGATTTGAGTATATGGATGTATCTAACCTCCTTGATCAGATGCGATAAGTAGATCCCTCTTGAGGATCATTTGAGATGCAGGAAAGAAAAGCTAGATCTGGAAATATGTAAAGAGGCACTTGATGAAAAGGTAACAAGCACTACAAGTTGTCTATGAGAAGGTGCACAGGTATTTGAACACTACAAGGTATGAAAGGTATATTGGTTATGTTTCCGCTATAACATTGGATGACTAGGTAAGCCTTATGGTATGTTGAGAATGTCTCCTTTGCAAATGGTTCATGATTGAATATGAAAGATATTTGGATTTATGTTTCCTACGATGAAATGATGAAAGATTACCTATCTGCTATCCCTATCATGTGAGTCTAACCTTTGATGAAAGATTGATATCATGATGTAATGATGTAGTAGCTGATGTGAGAACGTTATGACCCTGATGGGTATATGTTTGATTTTATGATCTAACAGATCTGCTATTGCATGACTCTAGTAAAGACATGATGATGACATGAAAGAAGTCAAATGAAGTAGATTCCAAATCAGAGAGAGAATCTCTTCTCAATATTCTTACTCTTATTACTATTTCCATTCTATACTATTGAAATATGATTTATGTGCATCTGACATTATTGATTTGTAACAAGATCTCAGATCTAAAGCCTGAATAAAAATTCGTGTTTCTACTCTAGACGTAGGCATAGAATTGGGAATACTCGTCCCTGGAAGCGCAACTTAAGTAGAAAAAGATGCACCCATGCTAACTTGATGAGAGCAATCAAAGGTTTAACTATTGTTGACCATCATATGAAGATTTCTGAAGCTGTCTGAACTCTAAATCAAGATGTTCACCTGGAGGATGTCAGTTCCACATAAGTACTAAACATTCAAAATATTTGAAAGCATGGAAGTTTGAATTTTTATAGGTGACCATGAAATACATATAGATATGTCATTATGCTTGAAGTTTGTGTTGCAAGAGTTTGACATGTTTTTGGCTAATTGATATATATGATATGTATGATGTTTGATGATAAACTAGATCTATGACTTAATGCTTGAGGTATGTCCTGGACTATAGATCTTACTATGATAACAAATTTGGATATTGACATGACATCTAATGTTTTGACTTGACGGCTGATGATTTGCCTTGATGACTATGATATATGAGCATAGTGACTTCTAATGACTTATACTGTGGGAATGATGTTTTTGATATTGCATGGTTGATGACAACCTATTGGCATGATAATAGATGAAGTCATGACTTGATGAAAGCCATACCTATAATTTGGTTCAAAGAATTGACTTTGAGATATTGATGACTTTTGATATTAGTATTGATTGCATAATAAGGATTTATGAAATGCCGATGGTTTGGTAAAGTGTTATGGTTGCAGTGAGAATTACATGAAGCAAGCTCCCCTGATCTAGATATGTCCACATTGACAATTATATGATGAAGCCAGGTGATGTGTTGATCCAAGGATTTACCTTCGAAGTGTTCCAAGGTATGACTTTGATTGTGATTATGTTTTTTACATACTCATGATCTACTATTATTAGGTAAAGAGCCAATGATGATATAAGTAAGAGGGAGATAGCTTTTGAAGATTTTTGTAATTTATCATGGCATGATGAATCGATTTCTAAAGTTTCGAAAAGATAAACTATCTTGTGAAGCTACTAAAGAAGCATTGAGAAGTGGTCATACAAATCCTTGGACACTCCGATTTGAAGTTAAAGATGCTGTTGAACTTGACATGGCATTCGACAGTTGATTGAAGCATTGATGTTCCATTTTGAACATCCATATGTATATATATGATGTGCATGGAACCTGAATAAGTTCATGATTGATTCACTTCATACACATTGCTACCAAGAATCTTTCGAGATGTTTGCATGATATGATCTATCCCTGGTCTGAGATATTATGATATAGGACTTTATGAAGATGCTGATTTTGATTATTGACCAACACATATGATATATGCCTTCGTGAGATATGACATGATAAAAGGTATGTGACACAGTCGAGGATAAGTATGATGCTGCTAGCATGACTATCTATGAGCAGGTTGAAGAAGCTCCTTAGGGAGTTGTATGAGCATGATCTGGATATGACATAGATACATTGTGATAACAAAGAATGGGATATGATTGGCAGAAAATCCTATATATATATATATATATATATATAATATATATAGATAGATAGATATCTTGTTGGGATCAAGATACTCTCATATATTGAGACAATGCAATTGTGCGAGACAAGATTAGGCTTATCATTGGCACCTCCTTGAGAGGAAGGATGATTATGGTATCCTTTTGTGATTTATATGATTATTTATGCTCTAACATGATATGTGATTTTATGTCTTGTATAAACAAGTGAAAACTACTACTGATAGATGATGATTACTTGATACAAGTACGATGATATGAGCATGATGAGAGCAATGTTGATCGAGGACACTGAGCCATACTCTTCCTCCCTGTTTGAGTTCCTAGGGTGAGGAATTGAGATGGAGGGAAATCTAGACAATAGGGCATTACCCCTATCTATTATCCATAGGGTTGGAGTAGTAGCTCACCCTATCTTGGTCTTTGTAGAGTATACCCCAGTTGGCATCATACCCACAAGCCAGGCTTGTTAGGAGTACCACTCCTTGTCTAGCCAACGAGTTGAGAGCATACTTGGGGGTGTACAACCCAAGGTGGTTATGATGTAGATGTTCTACCACTTGACTATTCAAGGTAATTGATGGAAAGATCAGTAGGAAATAGGATGGGTTGAGTAGTAGCTCCACTATATCACCTATTTCTCGATATGGGGTCATAGTAGTAGCTCCACTATATCACCTATTGCTCGATATGGGGTCATAGTAGTAGCTCCCTGATATGGTTCCAAGTTGAGAGGTGCTCCCTGATGATATTCTCTCTGATGATGATGTAGGTCATAAACCTGACTCCTTGATGGTGTTTTTGGGTAGTAACTTGATGACATTTCCAAGTAATAGCCTGATGACACATTTATGGGTAGTAGCCTGACGACATTTCTAGGTAGTAGCCCAATGGTGCTTTTGGGTAGTAGCGTGATGACATTTCCAGGTAACAGCATGATGACACATTTATGGGAAGTAGCCCGATTGTGCTTACGGGTAGTAGCCTGATGACATTTCTAGGTAGTAGCCTGATGACATATTTCTGGGTAATAGCCCATTGACAGGTATTCCAGGTAGTAGCCCTTCGATTGGTATTTTGGGCATTAGCTCGCTAATGTAGGTTTTAACCCTGTAAAAAAATTACCTGCATACACAGAGATTTTCCCCTAGATCCCAAAATCGGGACTACCAGCCTGATTTTTCATTATGTTCCTTTCAATGTTATAATACATATTTATACATGCCGAAGCATCCAAAACCATGGACCGAAAACCATCGCGTCCAAAACCATATGCGAAAAACATGCACAAAACCATAGGTAGGTCCAACCAACCTAATATAGGGTCCAAAAAACAAAATTTTCCAGGGCGCTCCCCTGGACCCCATAGAGGGGGGTTACCTGCACCCCTCAAACCCCTTGTGACCTCCCCACTATGAAATCGGCACAACGAAGGGGGGGCTCTACCTCCCTTGTAACTCGCTGGTTAACTACGTGGGCTAGTCATGGAAAGAATATAACACAACCCAACATTCTCTCACTTGTTGTTTTCTTTCCACAGGGGGCCACAAGAGAGCTTAGTAATTTATCTAGCCCAAAAATGCCCATTGTTTCTCTACACCAATAGAACTTCTCAGAGCTCACATATTTTTCAATACATTTGCAGTGTTCTTTAAAGTGTCCACCTTTACCAGCAACACCTTTTTGTCTTCTATCATATCCCTCTGTTAAAATTGGCAA
The DNA here is from genome assembly GCA_000404065.3 of Pinus taeda. Taxonomy (NCBI): domain Eukaryota; kingdom Viridiplantae; phylum Streptophyta; class Pinopsida; order Pinales; family Pinaceae; genus Pinus; species Pinus taeda. The sequence continues at coordinate 400,683 of APFE031358350.1, forward strand.
CTAGGGCTAAAATCCATGTGGGTCATCTTATTCATGGTTGATAATATTTTTATTAGATTCCTATCATTGAGAGGTGTAGTATTGATCTAAAGATCATCCGATTCCGATAAGTATTTATGGAGATATGAATTTATTTTGATTATGGAATAATTATGAAGCCGACCAACAACTCATGTAGGCTCAGAAGCCCAACAGTCACATCTATTCAATAATCAACATTTGTATATAAATATAGGAGGTCTTTTCCTCATTCAGACACACTCATCTCATCACATCTATCTCTCTCTCTCCTGTGCAGAAAAGAGGCTCTTATCCTACTGCGCAGAAAGGGACTCTTCTCTCATACGTGTGTAAGGAAGGACACAGAATTTAGGGCTGCAACTGCAGATTGGAAGTTTGACTAGCATTGACCATCAGAATCTCTCTCAGAATTGTGCTATAGGTGGAACTAACTCTCCTCAGAAGGCTGCATTTTTTGGTGAAGGAATCAAGCCGACCCGACGGTCAGTTTGCAAGATATTATTTGCCCTAGTTGAGGGTTAATCTAGGGTTTGCTGTTGCTGATGTAAATCAGATTTATGTACTATTTCTCTCTATTGAATTATTGAAGATAAAAGAAGATTTGATCAAAGGTTTTCCCCATATTGGGGTTGTCCCTGGCTAGCTACCACATCTTGTGTCTCTTATCTTGGCTTGTTTTCTGTCGATCGTTTAATGTTCTATCTACACTTTACTTAATGTACATGTGATTGCTAATCTATGGATAATAATAATAAAAAGAATTAAATTTATCTAAGCATGGAACATATCATAACTTAACATTGTATCAGAACTGAGGTGAAGACAAAGCCCGAGCAAGAGCAAGAGCAATCATCGAAGAGAAGATTGGCAAGGCTATCCTAAAAGAACCATGGGGTCCTCAACACTCTTCCCTGCTGAAGACAAGCTCTGTGAGAATGTTATGAAACCAGCTCACAAATAGATAGAAAATATAGTTGAATTCCTTAGAATTCAGCCTGTTCGAGGGGGAAACCTCCTTTACATTACACAAATGAATAATTCTTGGATGATACAAATGACAAAACCTCCTTTCCATATATAGGAGTCTAAGGAGTCACAATATAACCCAGCCGACCTAA
>APFE031358350.1:416852-429099 GCA_000404065.3 Pinus taeda
AATTATTTAAACTTGTCAAAGACTTCAGATTTCTTCTTAAGGAAATATATCCATGTATTCCTTGAGAAGTCATCTATAAATGATACATAGCACATAGACTTACCCAGTGATGGAACCTTCACAGGTCCAAACACATCACTGTGCATAAGTTCTAATTTATGTTTCACCCTTTTACCACCAAAGGGGAAACTCACTAGATTCTGCTTCCCATATACACAATTTTCACAGAAACCAAAATCCAGAGAGCTATTACTCATACCTCCTACCATACCTTTACCATGAAGTATTCGAAGGCTCTTATCTCCAATATGTCCAAGCCTTTGATGCCACAACATGGTCTTCTCTCTAGAGACCGCTAGATGTTCTGCTCCACTTTTAGGAACCACACAACTATTGCACCCATCAACAACAGTGCTACCTTGCAACTTTTACAGAATTCCAATCTGAACTCCCCGCATCAATAATAGTGCTCCTCGAACCATCTTGTAGGTATTCTTCTCAAACACTATTTTTACACCTATATTATCTAGATTGCTTATAGAAATCAGATTTCTGGCTAACGAAGGAATATGCAGAACACTGGGAAGTGTTCTAACCATTCCACCTTGCAACTTCAACTTTACTTTTTCACAACCAACAATTCTAGCCTTCCTGTCATCCCCTAAGAAGACATCACCACCATTGTATTTCTCATACTCGCAGAACCACTCTCTATGGGGAGTGAAGTCAAAGGATGCACTTGAGTTAATCAACCATGCCTCATGATCTACATGTGTACTTGAAGAAGCCAGGTACACATCTCCACTTTCATCTAAGGTAGTTTTCGCCTCTATAGAAGGAGCATCATCAGATCCCTTTCCTTTATCAGGAGCTTTATATTTACAACCCTTTTTTTAGTGCCCTTCCTTTCCGCATTTCCAGCACACCACCTTTACAGGTTTTCCTAGAGATTTAGATCGCCCTCTAGATTTAGATCTCCCACTCGATGACTTATTTTTGTTTCTATTCTAGGACTGTCCTCATACAGACAAGGCATCACCATTCTGGCTCTCCATATTTTTATGTCTCATCTCCTCCGTTAGCAAGGATGAGACTATTTCATCAAACTACAAGGGATTGCTACCTATTGTAATAACCAGACTATCCCACAAATTTGGTAGAGAACACAACAAACTGATTCAGTTATCTTCATCTAAAATTTTAATATCAATAGATAATAACTGACTTACCATAGTATTAAATGTGTTCAGATGCTCTGTCACAGAGTCTCCATCTTTCATCCTCAGGTTATACAGCTTTTTGTATAGGAACAATTTATTCACCAGAGACTTAGATTAGTACAAAGTCCCTAACTTGTCCCACAAAGCCTTCACCATAGCTTCCCCTGATACATTCAACAATACTGAATTTGAGACACAATCGTATTGTGCTCTTTGCCTTTCGATTCAACTTCTTCCATTCGTCATGAGACACTTCTATTGGAAAGGTCAAGTGAACCCTCATGGAAGTCTATAAATATAATAGACCTCAAGCTCATTTGGACACACATCAAGCTCTTTTCTCCTCTTCTATATTGTTTTGGTTCACATAGGTCTGATGGAGGAAACTCGCTCAAGGGTCTGAAACTTCAGAATGAAGCTCACACTGAACTAGGGTTTCCTAATTCAAAGTTGCTAGCGCAGAGTGGCCATGAGAACGAATTTGGGTCCTTGGTCAGTGGCACAAAGTGGTCATGAGAGCGACTTGGATCCTTTGGTTGCTAGCATAAAGTATTCATGAGAGAAACCGAGAATATGGGTTAGTTTAGTCCCCGGTCGCTTGCACAGAATGGTATGAGAGAAACCAACCTACCATACTCATTGTCATGTAGTTCACATAGAGCGACATTGTCCATTATAGTCTCTTGCATAAATCCTCCTCCATGCGACCGTGACTCCAAGATGAGATTTTAGTATTTTGAAGTTTCTCTTAGTGACAGAAGTGTTTGGAAACAGGCTACAGGAAGTGATAATACATTGCAATTATCTAAATCAAAGTTTTGATGTTTAGATGCATTTCATGGATATTATATTTGTTGTGAACATATGGATCATTATACTCTCTTTTGTTGAATCATTTGATGACAATCTATTAGAAGAAGATTTGCAAGGGTTTTCCCCATAGTGGGTTTTGCCCTGGTCTCTGACCAATCCTGGTGTCTCTATGTGTGCATGCTTTTCTTCTATTTTTCCTTTATGTTCCAATACATTAATGATGATGTTAGTGTTTTTTATACATAGTTGCATATGCTGATGAATAATGATGTAAATCTGTATAATTTTGTGATGTTATGGGGTGAACTTAATGTGTTAATGGAGAAATGCAATTATCAAAGAAAAGAACAATATAGCCCTATGAAAAATTAACCAAAACTACATATGGTGATGCAATGTGGTTTTCTAATTAAGATATTATATTAATCTAATTCAAGAAATATTATTCTATCAAAGAAAAAAGAATCTAGCCTAGAATATGGATCACACCTCAAATAATTCCCAAACTACATTTGAAAATGACCTTCAAAAAAGCTCCTAGATGATCAACATTTTCAACAAGGCTGAGTGAAGGTATTGAGAGGCGTGGTTTCTTCCCACAACCATCACTTATAGGGTGGTTTACCTACAAAAATGGCTAGTATATATGGTTACCTTCGTCCACTATGGGTGAGATAATATTACGTTTTGGGTGTCAACTTTAGACTTGGATTCTCGACCAAGAGTTGGGAGCCTCAAGGGGAACTTCCAACATCCACAGTCTAAGCTTTACACCCTTCATGATATTTTTCTATGCATAATTTTTTCTACTAGATGGTGAAGTATTTTAAACTCCCTATTGGGTGTCAACTTTAGACTTGGATTCTCAACCAAGATTTGGGAGCCTCAAGGGGAATTGCCAACATTCGTAGTCTAAGGCTTACCCCCTTCATGAGTTTTTCTAAGCACCGATCTTTTCTACTAGATGGTGAAGGATTTTAAGCTCCCTAATAGACAACCAATTAAGTCTCAATGTATAATGATCGATGGATGTTATTTTGATGCCCACTAATTCTAACCCAACTAATAGATTTTTTTATGCCCAAGTGGGCTTAATGAATGTGTATCAAGTTAGGGTTGATTTTAGAGGATTAGCTTGGGGTGTTGAACCAAGAATTTTTTACTCAGTGGTGTGTAGGTGTGTTCAATTGTATATGTGATATAAATTGAAAGTAAATTATTTTTCACTAAAATAGCAAGCAATAAATTACATATAACAATAAATATATTGCTGCGATAAAATAGAAATCACCGATTCACTAAAAACAATTTACTACCCACTCGTTTGGAGTATTTAGTACAAAGAGAGAGGATAAAAAACGGGAAAAAAGGAGGCTTTAAAGGGATACAAACAAATCAAGGATAAAAGTGAAATATGATATGTTGTGTTACAACCAACCACATGTAGATTATAACAAAGAAACAGGGGTTTTAGGGCTACAAAAGAACATAAACAGAGGCACCAAATATGGAGGTTTACGAGAGCTAAATAATGGGAGAGCAATACTAGGAAACAATGGGTTTCCTTGAACTCAAGCTGTAATAAGGAAACATGTTCTCAGATATGTAACAATAATGGTGACATAGGGGTTTTTTAGCTTATGAGAATAAACTCCCAATTCATCCTCCTAGCCCAATGTGGTGGAGAATTACTAGAAACCCTCAAGGGGTTTCTTTCTTTCTCCTAGGGTTAAAAATGTGAATAGATCAAGTTTTACTAAGTGACTATAAACAAGATGGAACCTAGAACCCTATAGCCAATAAAGAGACAAAAAAAATAGGAAGCAATTGTAAATTTTGAATTTTTTCCAATGAAAAATGTATTGGGAAGTGTGTTGTCCAATGTAGATCTTGGGGTATAGCGTGTTTCCCAACATAGTTACTAGAGTAAATAGTGCATTGAACAACATAGGTTTGGGTCTAAAAGTTACATTGACTTCCTTGGGTTTATATTTTTTGGGTATGCTTATTTTTTTTTTCCATCTTTTATACTGCTGAGATCTGTGACTTGAAAAAAATAGAAATTGAGACAAAAAATCATGAATTCTTTATATTTTGTTTACCACAAATAGAAATTTTATAAATATATAAAGGGGAAGAAATAACTTATAGAAATCCACTGGGAATTGAAGTGTTCATCTCCCTAGTATGGTTACTATTTGTTAGAGTTTTTCTTGCTCAAGGTTTAGCAAAGAAAACTTTTCCTATTGTGGTTAATAGGCTAACAAAAATTATGAGGGTTTGAAATCCTAGAACTAGTATTCATTCATATGATGTAATCAGATTTGCATAAAAAGATAAAAGTAATAGAGAATAGGCATTAAATAGTAGATCTAAAATTTATAATGACTACAAGACTTCAGTACCCAAAGAAAATAAAGATTTTTACTAAGCAATATTACTTGTGAATAAGCTCCTTGTAGAATAGATAAAGGGGCCTCCTCCTTGGGAGGGTTCTTTAGAATCCTTGGCTTACATCTATGATTTCTTCCTCTCTCCAGAAGTTGTTTTGGCAATCAATATACACAAAGAAAAAATAAAAAGATATAGTGAGGTTCTAATGGAGAAAACTCAAATGTCATAGGATCAGAAGTTTGACGATGATAATGGTCATGTGTATTGAGGAGAGAAAACCTCTCTATTTATAATAAAATTCTAGGTTAGATTTGATGTAGTCAAATAATAAAATATTAGTTGCACCAAATCAAGATCTAACCATTTTGGGTTTTTTTTTTATTATTTGTGAGAGGAAAAGGTCAAAGAAATGGTCCTTAACCTTTATTTAGATAACTAACTAAAAAATACGATTTATTGAATTAATTAATAAAAATGGATAAAATGATAAGAAATAATTAACAAAACAAATGGGTTAATTAAAATTTCTCTAGGTGAAATGGTAAAGCAGGGTAGAAATAATTTAGAAATAATTATTTAGTTCCTATGAAAATATTTAAAGGCCTAAGGGATAATCAATAAATAAATGATTTATTGAATTATTCCCATGGAAATGGAAAATGTGAGGGAAATATTTTGAATTATTCTCACTTTAATGGATAAAAATACGAGAATGACATAAAAGCAATGAATCTATGGGTTATTATCATGTGGGTACATTAATTAATGGGAATAACATAGGAAAAATGGTACCTTAGGCTATTTCCTGAGGTGAGAGTGATTTTTAATGTGTGAAAACCCATAGTAAATGGTGTATTTCAATCCATGTAATCAATTATGGCTAGATGGTCACATTTTATGTGGTATGAGTCCCTAACCCCTATTCGATGTGTGGCGAAACCAGATCTCACATCCCATGGTTGGTGTTATCACTCAGGTTGTTCCCTGCTTCCTAAAGGGAATACGACCGAGGTAACCACTGACCAATCTTTTAGCTGCAGGTCCTAGCCTACTTGTAACCAGAGAGGGCTCTCTCTTTATAATTTAACTTTGTTGGTGGATGATTTTAGGCTAGTTATGGTGTGCTGTTTTGTTTAAGTTTGGTGGGTTGGTGAATTCAAACAGAGTTGAGGTATAAATTATGGAACAATTTGGTCCATTGGGCAATGGAGTTGAGGTAATGTGCTGCTGAAAAATGTTTATGAAGGCAGAGTGTTGTTGCAGAGCCAGACAGGCATCTCTGGAACAATTTTTTAGATTTATGTAATGAAGTTATGGAATTAGTAAGTGAAAGGCAATTAAGAATCTTTCACTATGCTAACAAAGGAAAAATGAAAGTATTGCTTAAGAGCAGTTAAGAATTCTTAAGCAATATTCACAATGATAGAATTAGTTTAGACATGAGCAATTAAGAATTCATATCCATGGCTAATCTAGAAGAAAACATATTTAGAAATAGAGATTGAGCATAGGGTGTTCAAACAAATCCTAGGCTATTCTTTTTCTCTATTCACTATGATCATGAAAACATATGAATTATGGAATACACAAAAAAACACATACACAGTTTCAGAATGACTTATTGTTCCAGCAAATGACATAGGAATTCTGTAGCACAACAGAGCTATTCATTTCCATCTTCAGACAACATAGGAACCAGGAACTCCACCAGCAATTTGTATTATCAAAAATGTCTCAAGTATACAATAGAGCTCTTCAGAAAGAGTTTTCACTACAACCGACCCTCAATACGTTCTCTGAGGGGATATATATACAAAATAGGATACAAAATATCTCAATAGTGAGTTATTGTGCAATAAATTGCACCACCAACTCTCTTGCAAAAAGTAAATGAAAAACATAACTACAACATTTAATTCTGAGATGGCAGCTATCTTTCTGTCAGACAGCTTTTGACTTTATGGCTCAGGAAAGTCGGCTGTAGCTGTGCCTTTAACTCTGCATTTATTGAGCCTGCTGTCTGGGTGCGTTGGTGAGTCACTTGTACGGATGCTCCCTGTGATACATGTGTGCTGATTTGTCTGCTGACCTGTACCGTGACCGAGACTTGATTTAAAAAAAAAAAAGGAATAACATAGTGGCATTATCTAGGCAGAATTTCCAGCATTGCGTGCCACCAATCAGCTGGAGGTAGCTGATGCCTCCTTATTTTCACCAGTGTTTCATCTGCTTCTGTATATCTGTAGAAGTTTGGAGGCACCACAAACAAATGATTTATCTCATGTTCAATAAAGAATATATTTTCTAACTTGTCATACAGAGACTGCCCAGAGGGAGGCCCTGCTTCTTCTGTGGAGCTGCTGGATGCTGTTATTTGATTTTCAACATAATTGTTGATCCTTGTCATATATTGATTATATGACAGCAGCTGTCCTGTGCCAGTCACTAGGCTTGGCAGTCCTTTATCCTGTAATATTGTCATTTTTGCCCTGAATTCATTAATTTATGCTTTCATTTCCTGACATTTTCTCTCCAGAGTTTGAGTGAAGTTCCTCAAGGTCAACACTTTTTTAGCTGTCAGGATGGTGTCTGTTCTGCTGTTTATCTCTAGAGCTGCCAATTCTTCCCTAGTGTGGTTATTGAGGAAATGTATCATTTTATTGGCCTGCTCAGGCATTATTCCTAGTGTTGTTCTAGCTCTTTGTATTTCCACATGAGCCATGCATATTAGTTCAATCTGCTCATATATTGCTTGGATTGACCTCCATTGGTCCTGTATTGATTGGCCAATTTTGGCCCAAATTATCTTCTTTATTTCTGCTAAGGTCTTGCCCAAGAGCAATTCATTTTCCAAAGTTTTTACTTTGGGCTCTAAGGCCTTTATTTCTCTTTGTTTTTCTGCTACTGTCATCTTGGATTTATTATAGCTGGTCTCTAGCTTGGCTAGTCTATCCTTGGCTTCATTTATTTCTGTTACTTGAGTCTCAAGCTCTTTGATAGCTTTCATCAAGTCCTCCATGCTCATGCTGGATTCTACTACTGTTGTTGCTTCTGCTGTTGCTCCTGTTGCTGATGTAGCTGTGGTTGGTGCTGGAATAGCAGGAGGGGCTGCTGCTACTTGTGTAGGAGGGACAAGTCCTAGAGTTGTTGATGTTTGAGGGGGCTGGGAGGCTGACTCCCCTTGCTTGTCCTGCAATGCCTTCTCTAGTTCTGCTTCCATTTGCAATATTCTTTGATTCATCATCAGAAGCATCTCCATGGCATCATCTACTTGATTTTCTTGTGCAAGTTCTGCTGTTTGGGGGTGAATGGTTGGAGGCAATTTTGCCTGCTTTCTTAGTGCAACAATGTCATCCTCTTTTTTCTTCATAAGGGCCCTAACACCCTTTGGATCCTTTCGGTCATGTCCCAGATCAATGATTATGTCTTCCAAAGTCTTTATTCTGTTGTCCTTTACAGAGGAAGACAACCTTTCCAAATCAAGCTGTGTATTTGTGTTCTTTAGTGCTTCTTTTAACTGATGGGCCAGCATGGCCCTGTCTGCAAGTGTTGCATACACCATTTCCCCAGTCTGTTTGTGCAGCTCAATCTGATCCATGGGGTGTATGTCTTTAGCAAAGACCTCCAAGTTTGTTCTAAAGTAATCTGCAGAGGTTTTGGGATGTGGAACTTTAGGCTTTAGGTGAGTAAAAATCATTTTTTCCTCCTTGAGATCATAGGCAGCCATAAATCTTTGTTTTTTGGCTGGAGTTGCCTTTAAGAATTGATCATAGAGTTGCACTCTCAACAATTCATTCTGTGCCTTGATCTCCATGAAACCTCCTTTTATCCCAACTGGTTTCTCACCCTGCTGCCTTGAAGAGGATACCTCTGTGCCTTGCTGCATGGCTTGTTCTAGCTGAAATGAGCTAGTGGCAGTCTGCTAACTTGATTGCCTTTCTCTGCTGTGGCTTTTTGCCCTTTCCTCACTGATATCTCCCTCCTCTGTTTCAGGGTCAATCCTTGGCCTTTTGGCTTTTGGTTGCTGTGTTGACCTAGTTGGAGGTGTGACCTCCTCTCTATCTCTCTTTTTTCCTCTCTCTTCATTGAGAGGAGTTTGCAGAACTAGGATTTGGGGTGGTCCAGTTTGCTGTAAAGGGGCTTGCCCTTGAGTCTGATCCTTTGAGGTGCTGGGCTGCCCTATCTTTGTCTGTTGCTGTTCATCCATTATTTCTTTGCCCTTTGCTGTAGTGGTTGTTGTAGGGGCTTGCTGGGTGATCTCTGCAGCTGGAGCAGTGGAAGCGCCTTCTCCTACTTGGACTGGTTGTTTGAATAGGACCTGTTGACAAGAATCCAATTCAAGAATTTTTTCTAAATCCTTCACAGTCTGCGCCATTTTCTCTTCCTGAGTCAATTCTTCTACTATTGATTCAGGTACCCATTCATCTTGGTTGGAAAAGTGTTCTATTTGTGGGTATGGGCAATGTTTATAGGCTAGCAGCCTATACTTGACTCTCCTAGCACTGATAAAACCTTCAGGGTCATAAGGGACCCACCAGAAGCTTCTTTTAAGTTTGAGCTGCTACCCCAATATTTGATCAGCCTCTTGCCAACCATCTTTCTTATTCATGAAAAATGGGCCTAGGTGGTCTCTGAACTTTAGATTGGCTTTCTTCTTGGCACTGTGGAAGTGTGTAAGATCAGAGTTTATGAGTTGTCTATAGTATTCCAAGGAAAACAACCTCATAGGCACATATTTTGGGAGCCTGTAGGGACAGAGCTCACAACCATAGATTCTGATAACTGTGTGATTTTGGTACAAATACCAGTCACCTATTTTGTAATTCCTGGACAGCTGTAAGATTTTCTGCATATCTTTGGACAATCTGGCAGGAGGAGTCCTCTTTAAGAGGCATGTGACTGGATAAACAAACTGGTCAATAAATTCACAGTATGAATAGGGAGAACTCTGGACTTGGTGGAAGACTGAAGACCAGAAAATAACAGACCTACTCTCACCCTGTGATTCTAGCTTCTTGATTGGGCACTGGAAGCAATCTGTTTGATAATACATGAACAGGTGATAGATGTATGATGAATACTTAAATATTGCCTCCCTATTCAGCCTTGACAATTGGTCATGCATCTTGTTGGCAATATACTTGGCATAATTGTACTTCACAGCAGGGGGTTTCTCAAGGCTATATGTAGACAACATGAACAACACAGTTTCATCAACATGCTCATTTGTGGTGAAGCCCAACACAGAGGTTAACATATCCACCAACAGCTTGCCTACCTCATTGAAATTTGCATATGAGAAAGGAGGTGGCCCAGAAGGTTGGCAGTCTGCCTTCATGAAATTCTTGGCTACTGCAGCAATGTCTGTGCTAGAGAGCTTGGAGCCCTCATCTAGCAAGTACTTAATGGAAAATGGGTATAGCAGCTGGGTTTGCTTGTAGTTCAGCATTTGATTGATGGAGTTTGGTGTTATGTAGAAGAGGATGCTCCCAGATGGAGACTTTACAGCTCTGAGCTTCTGGTCATAGTTTTTTGCACAGAGGTGAATGACTTTAGGGAAAACATTCATAGATGGCAGGAAGTAGGTGGGCAGATTGGATTCCCAGATGCCATACATGTCACTGTTGTCCAAGTGACTGTTCCTTAGCTGGCAGAAGGTCTATAAGTGGTTACTCTTTGCCACAAAGTCTGCAATGAGGAAATCACTGTCTGCCAGTGGCATAGCTTCCAGTTCTTTATTTGATGGATTCACAGGAGCTACATCCAGTGCAGATGGAGTGGCCATGTCTGATTTCTACTGGATGTTTTACTTGATTTTTAGGATTGGTACAAAGGCTGAGGAATGCCTGCTAAATTCTGTCTGGCAGTGAGCAGCTTGAAAGTATAAGGAGACTCTTACAGGTTTTGATGAACTGAGGGGCACTCTGTTTGAAGAATCAGAGTGTGTTTGAGCTAATTAGCTGGTTGTTCAAGGGAATTTGTTATATCAGGGATGAGGGAACAGTTGTATTTGCTTCTAGCCGGTAGCTCGACCTCTTCGATTAGTTTTATGGTGAATTTACAGAAGGGCACAGGTTTCTTGCAGAGTTTTGTTTAACCAGGTTTTTAAGTGTTCTTTAGTGGACAATTATAGCAGTGAGGAACTTTAGTAGAGTTCTTTTGCAGGAATTTAGGAGAGCAATAGGAGAAATGTGGGTAAAGAAGGCCGCCTGCGGAAAATACCTGGTTTTTATGGTGTAGGAGGTGTCGAATTGGACTAGTTGCAGGTACTTGGGTCGATGATGAGGGTGACATCAACTTTGGCTAGTGAAATTTGGATTTCAGCCGTTGAACGACATTTTCGCATGTAGAGGCGCTCCGAAAACGATGAATGAAAATGACGAATAATGGTCATTTTGCGTCTTTTTATGCATTTTGGCCCTTTGGCGCCTTTTTGGTGATGACGTCATCATGGGCCCGAGTACGACAGGGTGACGTGGCAGCTGACGTGGGTGCCCAGGTGGCAGGGTGGACGTGTGGCTAGGCTACGTGGAGGTGACGTGGAGGCATGATGGCGGAACAGGCGGGGTGACGTCACGCTGACGGGGGCATGACGTCAGTGCGGGGGACGGGCGGTAAGTGGTTTCCCCGAAGGCCCTTAGGGTGGTAAGCGGTTTCAAGGGGGGGGCTCTAAACAACGCGAGAGGCCGACCTGATGTGACGGCGCATTAACAGAGGGGGACCCGCCCATTATTTTAATACATTTAAATAAATTAAGCGCGGGGGTGGGTAATAAACTTTAGGATTTGGGTTTTTTGGGTTAATTGGCGCCCACTTATAAATGTTTTAATTAAAAAACTTTATAATAATTGTATTTTGGGCGGAAAAAGGGGTAATGGTGCTAATGAGGGCGGGGACTTTGATTTTTTGATTTTTTGACCATAGTTTTTTGACAAAAACCATAGTTTTAGGGTGAAAGGGGGCTAATACTAACCCCTAATAGGTTAATATTTCCCAAGGAAGGGTTATATAGCTATAGTTCCAGGTGGAGGGTATTTATACATATTTTTTGGGAATTTTTTCATAGATTCTAATAGAATTAGGGAAGGGGGGTAGTTAGGGAGCTAAATAGTACATTAGTGGTTAATATGACTTTGTGAGGTGAGTGATTGTGTAAAGACTAAGTTCTAAGAGGTAAAACTTAGGAATTGAAGAAAAATGGAATGAGAGTAAAGATTTTTTTTTTTACACAAAAAATGTGGCTTCTTTTCTTGATTAAACTTCATGGTTTGACCCAGTAGCTTGTCATGAACTGAAGTGGAACTGGACACTTGGGCAGATCTCAAGGTCCTTGGGGGTGTTAGTAAATGATGTTTGGGGAAAATAGGGGAAATTAGACATGCCTCCAATGTTTTGTCCTCCACCCTCTGCTTTTGATGTCAATACCCTGAGTGGAATGAGCCTTTGTATTTGATAAGCCAATTGGTGATGGCCCTCCATTTCTGCAACCTTGCACTACTTACCCATCCTAGTAATCCTAACATTTTTTCTTCATTTGAAGTGGGTGCACTTGATTTAGCAGACCCTGATTGTTCTCTTTTTCTTTTGACTGCCCTCTTATCTAAATGTACCCTTATTTCTTCCAAGGACCCAGATTAAGCAGTTGGGCTCCTTCATTTCTCTACCTAGCTAGTCATTTGCCAAGCTTGAGCTGTTTAGACAGGAAACATTCTCTATTCTGCAACAAGTAATTTTAAACATGGCATGGTCCAGTTTAGACTATTGGGCCATCCATCAAGTATGATTAGCAGCAGTATTTGTAGAGTATGATACTGCCCAAA
>APFE031358351.1:0-14452 GCA_000404065.3 Pinus taeda
ATAAACCATCCTCCTCAGTATGGTTTTGTCTCTGTTGGCCTTCTCCAGCAGTCTCTCTAGGTGGATGTTGATCCGCTCAAGCCAGGACTCATGGTCATTGTTGATCTCTTGCTCCAAGGTAGTGAGCTTGATCCTCCTTTGTTGGGTAGCTTGTCGATTCTCATGAATGTTTTGTAGCTCCATGATCTCATGCTGGTCCTCAAGCTATTTGTTCCTCTGCTCCAAATACTTGATGATCCATTTGGCCCTCTCCACATTGAGTGACAAGTCTTGGATCTCCGTGTTCTACTCCTGAATAGTCATCCTAAGTTGGGCACTCTCTACATTTGCATCATCATCCTGAATGAGGATGAAATCGGCCTCCTGTTCACTTGATGGCCCCTCATCATGCATGGGCCTCTTGCCCTTGTCCTGTACCTGTGTATTCGATGCCGAAAGCGAGGCCCCTTCCACCCCGGGTTGAGATAACACTCGCTTTGCTGCTGCGAACAAGTGCCTATTGCCTCTCTAATATGTCACAAATACTGGCATAGTCATGGTCTCATGGTGCTCATACTGATGAGAAGGACCACCTATCTCATGCTCCAGCTCTGATAGTACCTGTGAAGTGCTGAAGAGGTCATGGGAGATGAAGTCCTCCCAAGCAATGCCCTGCAATCCCAACTGATGATCCACCAAAATCCGAATAAGAGCAAAGTGATAAACACTGTTAAGCTGCTGCTAAGGGGTCTTATGCTGCATGAAGGTGTTCATCCTCTCTATGTTCCTGCAAATGAAAAATGGGAGGTTCATCATCCTCATCCTGGTAACGTGCATGAGCAACCTGATGTGATAGGCATATAGTCGAGAGAACCTCCCCTCACAGCTGAAGTACTTCATGATCAATTTCATGAGTGAAGCACACTCATCTTTCAAATATCTGAATGGGAAGACCCTTGTGAGCTGACTCAATAATGTGGCCTTACTGTAAGGCTCATAGTGTTCCCTATCCACCTTCTTCTTCTTATGCCATTGTTCTCCAACATTTGGTATGCTTGTTGCCACTGAGATAGTTTCGGGTGTCAATGTGAAGGTGACCTCAACCAAGATAGACTGACCTCCATGTAGGTGAAGCACAAAAAGATGGGCCAACTCATGATGAACTCTAACATTAGCCACCCTTTGACAAAATTCAAAACATCCTAGGTGCTGGAAACATGACATGGCAAGAGGGCATGCTTGTAATTCAGTGAGGGTAGTGGGCTCATCCATGACATGTTTGCCACTCTTGTGATGTCTCCTGGGGGCCTACTTTTCCAAGGATGAGTCACTTTGTGTCTCCATCTCATACTCTGATGAATGCTATGATGCCATGACTGCTGTGTGTACAGTACTTAGGCTACCCTTTGATGATGGTGTGAAGCTGGGTGCTCTTGTGATATGTGTCACCAAGGGGGGCAATGAAAAAGGGAATATTAGGAAGGGAGTAATATGATGGGAATAGGGGTTTTGGGGAGAAGTTTGTTTAGGGATATGTAGGGGGTTTGGGTATTTGATAGGGTAGGGTTTTAGGGTTTTGATAAGGTAGGGTTTTGGGGTGTTATGTTGACAAATAAGAGGAGGGGAAAGGGAATAGGGTTTGGTAGTGTTTTAGGGTAGGGATAATAGGAAAAATGAGAAAGGGAGGATAGAGAAAAATGGTAGGTGAGGGAAAAATGGTGGGTGAAAATAGAACCTTGGCCTCAATAGCACAATTATGCAACCCTAGTAACAATGGCCTTTGGTGTTTTCTTGTGGTTGATTTTATGAGTTTTGTTGCATTCAAATATAGCCATAAACCACCATATCATTTATAAAATTTGATGAACAAGTCATGTCATAGAGTCTACCTGTCAATTTGAGGGGCTTCACAAGAAATTTGAGGAAGTTTGGCATGGTTTTGGCCCTTTGTGGTTGTGTGCCATGTGCCAAACCCAATGCACTGGGCCTTGGGTGTGTGTCGCGCCCGTTGAAAAAATGCACTAAGGGGTGGCTCTGTGTGCGCCGCGCCCCTATGTATATGCATTGTGCCCTAAAACCTGCCTCCACCTTTTCTCCAAACATGCACGATGCACACTCAAACACTTTGCAATGTCTCCCTATGAACTTGATTTGCACAATGGCTGTGATTTTGGTGAAAACTTGTATATAGAGACTTGGGAGTCATGGGTTAAATTTTTGCTTCTTAGAAAACCCATTTTTCTAATGTTATGTTTTGACACTTTTTCACTGACTTAAAGAAACATTTATTTTCACTTTTCCTTTTGAAATTTTAGCTCAAATGATGAAATTTTCAGCACTCTTTGCAGGGATTGCATGACAGGACATTTGGCCATGGACACCATGACTACATCTAAAGAAATCAACTGATGAAATTTTTGAAAATTTTATCACAAATGACACTGTTTGACTTTTCTTCAAAATAGAGTTTTAAAGAAGAGTCGAAGTCTATCCACATGATGATGAAACTCTCTGAATCATAACTCTGTAAGGGCCTCACTATGGCTTGCATGGCTTTTTTGGATATGTTTAAAGACCAAATTGATTAATCCCTAGACCTAATGATCGAAAATGACTTTTGTCCATTAAAGGACCAGACCTTGACTGTCATGAACTTTGGTAGTCCTTGAAAAAAGACCTAAGCCAACAGGAGCCAGACATGAGGGGAAATGACTAGCATGACCTTTTCCGTCAGATTATGGCATGCTCCTAGTGGAATGCAGCTGAGTGAATGGAGCGGGACTCCTAAAAATGAAATGCATAAAGAGTTTTAATCTCTGACGGAGGACTGGCCAGACCGACTCTAACACCTTCTGTATAGAGGTCAATTGGATCTTCATGTTTGTGATGCAGGAAAGTATTCCCTCTGTAGACAGAGTCAACCCCTCTAGCCCTAGAGTGGGTCTAGTCACAACAAAGACATATCAACAATTGATTTCCTTAAACAGTCATTGTTGGAGGCCTACATCAACTGGTGGTCGATGAAGTTCCATTGCGCTGCTCTAGCTTCCATTTCCTTCTCTTCAATGAGTGATGAATGTGAAACAATGCAAAGAAAATACAGCAAAGCACGTAACCGGAAAATAACAATGATCTATTTACTCACAAAGTCAAGAAGTCATGAGCTATCAAGTAAATTACATACAAGACATAGGAAAACATCATTGATTGTATTAATAATGAAATGAGAGCAAGCTTACAACTGAGTCTTGATGTCACAAGCCTTCTCAGAGAATCCAGCCAGCATGTTTCTCAAGCATTCACTCTTCAAGGACGAATCTCCTAGCATACAATGTCTCTCTCTTACTCATAAGCTTTAACACAAAGTTAAGGGCACTCCACAACCTCCCACAAGCTATCAACAACCCCACACTTGTCACATCCACACCAGCTATCTATCAAACTCAAAAGCACTAGTAGCACTTCTCAACCAAAGGAATTACTAACTAGCTTATCATATCAAAGGTGAGTGTCTTAATAGGAGAAGGGGTCTCCATGAAATGTGGAAGAGAGAGCTCATCCTTAAGGAAGGTAGCACAAATGATGGAACTGCCATTCTAGAGAAGTAAGGGCGACATAAACTATGCCAACAACCAGGTCTGGAGACATCTAGAAGGTCGACTATTGAAACGAATTCACCCAATCTGGATTGTCGCGGGACATAAATTGATTACTCGTGACTGCATCGTAGGAGGCAATGCACACAGACTTGTCATTGCAAGACACAACTAATAACCTCGTGCTGAGTCTAGAAATCTGACCGTTGCGGGAAACAGATGTACACAGGTGACGGAGTCATGATGTGACCATTATGAAAATGGGAACGTTACGTATATTAAGGGTTTACTGACGATGAGGCAGAAACTTAAGGAATAAGGGTCATTTGCAGCAACATAAAGCATTTTCTTGATCTTCTTGCATCAATGGGAAGATATGAACATGTTGATTTGACACATGACATAGTAGAAGGACTGAAATGAGGACAGTGACAAATTACTGTGTAACAGATGCCCCCTAAAGTGTGAAGCCCGAGAGAGTGGGAGGGGTGAAATTCTTTATGAAACTATCTGAACTGTAACCACCTTGAAGATCCTGCAGGTGCAAGTACAACTGATATCTGTGATAGTGAAATACATATAGTCTAGGCATGGGCGTAGCCATCCATAGGACATATAAAATTTGGTCAGTGGTATGAACGTAGCCATCCAGCTGATAAGACCATAATAATGACAAAGTTATGGTTGCATCCATCCATGAAGACTCGAGCATGGTTGCAACCATCCATCATAGAGTCATATATGTAATCACGAACCAATCCACACAGCCCGAACATATGTAATCTTAGTTCGGGGTCTTGAAACCTGACCGATCATAGTACAAATTCTATCATGTGAATAGATGTGTTGAAGTCAAACATGATAGAAAGTCGCTTGCTTACTGGCCGATGATGTAAACCATTAACAAGCGTGAGAGAAACCACCAATAATGCCAATGGTTCTCAATGTACTGCCCAGTACAATCCACTAAGTGTGAAAAAATGAGCTGAAGTCGAACACTCGTGGAATCACCCAAGCGAAAACCAATGAGGAAAGTCTATCGTCGGGCACGAATAACTTGCCATTGACGCATGCAAGCTCCAAGGTACTGAATGTGATTTCTAGATCAATCTCTTGGATAATGAGCTGGTGTCGATAGGAGATGATGCATCATAGGAGGGCCATGATTTTTCCCCCATCAATGACACGAGATAAGGAACAAGTAGTAGATGGTGAAATAGAAGATCAAAGGAGGAGGTAAGGGTGTAAATTGTAGAAAGATTATACTCTTGAACATATCGGCGACATGACTCTGGAATGTGGCAGCATTTTGATACCAAGAGATCAGAGGTTTTGGATCAGATGGAATGAGGCAAAATGACAACCCAAACCCGCGGAAGGCCAAATGATGATGTATGGATATCCCAACTTGACAAGAAGCAAAAGTGTCGATGTTCAAGAGTGACTAGATGCCATAGATAATCAATGATGATTTCCAAATTTTCCCCCACCATTACTAGCGAGTACCCCAATTATTTTTTAAAACAAGCTTGAAGGGGATAGCATATGGTTGTAATATAAGTTTGACCTTCGGTCGAATCCAAACTAGTAATAGTTTAACGAGCCCTAGGGAGGAGAAGCTCGAACCTTGTCATGGTGACGAGTCCAACATCGTCAAGGTTTAACGAGTCCGACATAGGTAAAACTCGGAGTCTTTTTCATGTTTAGAGAGTTTGAAAAAGACATGAAAAAGAAAACTCTAGGGGGTCCTTTTTCATAGATTTGTGTCCCTCGAGACCGAAAAAGTATAAAATAATACATGAGAGAACTGCTTGATCATTATGATCAAGGAGTACTTTTCGTAATTAGTGACCTCAATCCGAAAGAGTAGAAAAGCGATTGAAGACACGTCGTTTCGTAACCAATATCGGACTTGAAATGACAAAAGTCTGGCAATAGTTTTGTGTTTACACAGTCGGAAAAGAGCTTAAAGTAGCCCGCCTTTTATTTCGGTTAACAAGTCAAAAAGGAATAACTCAGCCATATTTTCGTCTTTTAAGTTGGAAAAGAGCTTAAAGAGGACTTTACATATCAAGTGTATAGTATGAGGCATCCATCATTATTTCTACACAAAATATCGCATCATAAGATCCGTTTGACATAAATAGATTATATATGTGGAAATAACATCAAAAAACCCCAAAACCCAAATATAAATGAAAAAACCCACACCCTAAAGTGTAGTTTTTTAATTTTTTTTCCAAAAAAAACTATAAAAAGGGGGTGGTAATTCTATTTTTACCATTTACATTATGCATTTTTACCTCTGGCATTTTGGATCACCAACCTAAGCAAACTTCCAAAGTCGATCCTAGCATCACTAGTCCATGGTTTTGCTTCAAACCTTCTCCAAGTAAGTACATTCTTCCTTGTGCTGCATTTCAATGGTTTTTTTATGCAATTTGATGTCGGATAAGTGGTTTTAGGCAAATTTTTAAATCTAGGTCCGCCTCTCAGTCATCGCGAGAAAGCCGCTCGGGTTAGCGATGATCGAGCGTGATAATACATACCACTTCCACGATCATTGCGAGAGACGGATGTACTCTCTCGACGATCTTGGGAAAAATGAACTATTGTCTTCACGTCGTCACTGCTGTTTGAAAAATAGTCGCGATGGCACCGTAAAGTTGAAAAAAATTATGACTTATGGATTTAAACTTATGGAAAGAGTTTTAATTCATTTCTCCTTTGACGCAAGGCAACATGGCATTTGTATGGAAAGAAAGAACTCATGATGTCAATGACGAACAAGAATTCACTAATGTTGGGTGCTGAAGTACTTTAATTGCATGCAGATTACTAAAATTATTTCTCACTCTGCACCTTTGGGCCCAACTTGACTTGTTAGAGTTGTTGATTCGTGCTTGGAACCCAATGGATGGAAAGTTTGTCATCCGGGGGAAAAACATTGAGTTTGATGCTATATACATCTATTTCTTGACCGGATTGTCCCATCGTGGTGAGATGCCAATTTTAGAGGGCCAACAAGTTGACGGGGAATCACTGGACATGCTAATAGCTTGAGTGTGCCCAGGGGTACGTAAATCAAGCACTAACAGGAAATTGGCAATTCCGTCAGTAGAGGACCTGATTCTTCATTCGGTTCTATTTATGGTGATGAGAGTAGTGGGCTCCTAGGCCCAGCATGAGGCAAAAAGGAGCCACCTTCAGTTGGCTCTTGATTTCCTTAACCCAACTATGTATAACTAGGCTGAGGTAGTGACCATCAGCATGAAGATGCAGCTCACCAAATGTCGTTGCGGAGAAGCGAAGTAGTTTGGTTATGGGTCTATTTTGATTCTGCTCATGCTGGAGTGAGTCTCATCACTTCAGTTACAGGATATGGATTTAGACAATTCGAGACCACGGGAGACCCGGATCACTCGTTGGGCACATGTCATACCGCAAGGGGGTGGCAGTCGACCAGTGTTGTGGGGGACACTATTTCGAGAGTGGCTGAATCGCCAATTGATTTTTGTTGAGGATTGGCTATACATGGGTATGGATTTCTGTGGGGATCCCGACATGATGCTGCTCGCTGGTGAGCAGTGGGATGATGGAGGTAAACACTTGATCACACTATTTTTTGGATTTTGTCTTTTATGATGTTTTTTTAAAATTTTCATGCATATGTCTTAATAATGTATCTTATGCTACTATAGATGTGGGACCAGAGAGGCCTATGGGACTGGCTCAGGAGGCACGGAGGAAACCACAAGTCATCAGGGAGCTGGCCTTGGTTCTTCCAGTTGGCATTTTAGTGGAGACAGTAGCTCGTAATCTCGAGGGCCTGACAGAGGGGATCTTGGATTACAGGGGGATTGAAGAGCTCCCCATGGAGTATTAGATACACATAATAGGGGTGATACCTAGGGTGCATAGACTTTTGAGACAAGTTGCACGAGTAGTGGTTTGCTATAGGGAGCATAACCCACCGCAGCAGATGCTTAGGTTTCCTGTGTCTCGGATGTACACAGACTCTATTTTTTGACATATACACTTATTTTTGAGCGCCTCGGTACACCACACGACATATATGTATATATATATATATACACATGCTATTTTATGGTTCATTATTGTGTCTAAATGCTTTTGTACAATGTTTACTTTACATGTTGCGTAAATGTCTGTCTAATACATGATTTACTAATGCATCAGTTAATGTGTTTAATGACCTTGGGATATGTTCATATGTAATAAAATTAAAACTTCTTTCCAATAATTTAACATGTAGATACAACCTTAAAATCTGATGATCTTTGACGAAATAATGCTCATTGAGTTGGTGGACCACAAGTTGAGAGTCCAGATTCACAACCAATGCATGAATATCGAGGTTAATTGCCTCGATAAGCAATTCAATAACAGCATTGTATTTAGCGATATTGTTTCTGGTGCAACCCAGACAAACACCCTGAAGATGTACTAACTCACCATGAGGATCGTAGATCACCCATGCTGCAGAGGAAAGATTCAGGGTACTATGGCAGGCACCATCAGCAAAACCAACGTAAGGTGTAGCAGACATCTAAAAAAGAAGTAAAAAGACATAATAAGTGGTGATTACGCTGACACACCAAGCCATACAAACAAACACACATTGAAAACACACATGTTGAACACACATGTATGTACAAATCATATGCATAGGATTCATGCATAATATTTTTTTAGATAAAGCCTATTTCGAGGCTTATCTAGAGGATTCCCTTCGTAATCAATCAGCTAATAAGCCCCTTTTTGCAAAACACGTTTCACAATATAGGGCCCATGCCACATGGGCTCGAATTTACCTGCCCCCAACTTATCATTCGCTTGATCATAGAGCAGGACTAGATCTCCTTCAACAAAATAACGGGGATGAACATTTTGGTCAAAGTGAATTTTCACTCTCTTCTTCTGTGCTTCAATAACTAGAGAGGCTAGTCGACGAGTCTTGTCTAACTGTTCTAGGTAAAGAAGACATTCTTCTACCAAAGTAGTGTTTGGGAGAAATTCGACGACTAATTTAAGTGAAGGGATTTCACACTCAATTGGAAGAGTGGCCTCCATGCCATAAACTAATTGAAACGGGGTGAACCCAGTGGCATCTTTCGTAGAATTTTGGTAGGTCCATAAGGCAGAAAACAACATCAGATTCCAGTTGGACTTGTGCATGCCATTAGTGCGTTGAAGCATCATGACCAACACTTTGTTGACAGCTTTGACCTGACCATTGGCTTGAGGATAATGCGGTGTTGAACTATCATGCCGCAAGCCCAGCTGGGTTGTTAACTCGGTCATCATATGATTATGGAAATGAGAACCGTGATCAATAACAATAGCCTAAGGAACTCTGAAACATGAAATGACATGATTAAATAAAATTTGTGTCACTGTTTTACCGTCATTAGATAGCATAGGCATCGCCTCAGCCCATTTCGTGAAATAATCAATGGCAACAATGATATACCCATGCTCCCCGGCTGAGCGAGGTTTACAGGTCATATAATCAATGCCCCATTTGGAAAAAGGGCCGACGATAATGACAGGGTGCAAAGGAGCAAGGGGCACACACATCTTCTGTTGGTAGATCTGGCACACATGACAAGAGTGGATAGCAAGAATGCAATCTTTAAAAATAGATGGCTAGAAATAACTAGCATGGAGGATCTTTTGAGCAGTAGCATATCTGAACATATGACTGTAACAAGCGCTAGAGTGGTAGTCATTCAAGACTCGTTCAGCTTCCTCGAACGTCAAACAATGACAGAGAATAGAGTCAGTGCCGACTCGGTACAGGGTGTCCCCAATAATGTGATAGGGTTGATAATGGTGGCGAATACATCACCGAGCATCCT
Source organism: Pinus taeda (assembly GCA_000404065.3). NCBI lineage: Eukaryota > Viridiplantae > Streptophyta > Pinopsida > Pinales > Pinaceae > Pinus > Pinus taeda. Next base: position 9,458 of record APFE031358351.1, read on the forward strand.
TAGATAAATCATAACGAAAGGAGGACATCTGAAGATAAACAATAACATCCCCGTACCATGGACTGAGGGTGCTAATAAAAAATAGAGACTCGTCCGGTATGTCGTCCTCAGATCGAGAGGGTGTATTTGGAGATGGTAGGGAGTAGAGCAACTCAGCAAAAATGAGGGATTTCTTAGACTTGGCTGTCGTGAACTCCAATTCAAACTCTTGAAGGATGACAATCCATTTTGAGTATTTGCCACCCAATAACTGACGTGACAAAATGTACATCATTGGGCTGCAATCAGAAATCACCGTCGTGGTACTCAAAAATATATAGTGTCGGAAACTTTGGATGGCATGAACGGCCGCTAAAGACAACTTCTGGACATAGGCGTATCGAGTTTCTGTATCTAGTAGATTGCGGCTGAGGTAGTAGACAACGTGCTCAGTACCATCATCATTGTCTTGGACCAAAACCATGCCAATAGTGGTATCAGCAAAGGCTAAATAAAGAGTATAGTCATGGTGATAATTTGGTGGACGTAACAATGGAGCAGAAACAAGGAGCATCTTGAGCTACTTGAATGACTCTTGTGCAATGGTATCCCAGACAAAAGGAGTATCCCATTTTAATAGCCGCGTATAGCCTTTAGCTATTTCAGCATAGTTTGGAATGAAACGTCGTAAAAAATTTTCCTTACCCTGCAAACTCTGCAACTACTGCAAAGAAGTAGGGGGGGGAAGATTCAAGATGGATTCAACCTTAAGAGGATCCAAGCAGATGCCCTCTTTGGAGACGACAAACCCAAGAAGTTTGTCGGATTCAATGCAGAAGACACATTTGTGTGGATTAAGGTGAATATGATAGTGTCGACAATGAAGAAAGATTTCACGAAGATGTTTTGGATGGTCGGAGCGCTTCACTCAATGAGGCAGAAGATCATCTAGGTAAGGTTTTACAATGTGCCAAATATCATGGAACGCATAAGACATTGCACGCTGGAAGGTAGCACCAGCGTTTTTTAGATCGAAATGTAGTTTATTATAAGCGAAAGTACCCCACGGATAGATGAAGGCTATCTTGTGTTGATCTGCGGGTGATATATTGATCTGGTTGTAACCAGAGAAACCATCCATAAATGAATAAATCTTGCTCCTGGCACACTCATCAATGAGTTGGTCAATGAAAGGTGTGGGGAAATTATCTTTAAGGCAAGCACGGTTAATGTCACGATAATCAACAAATGCCCTAATAGTGCCCTGTTTCTTGGTCATAGGGACAATATTAGAAACCCAATCTGTAAGTGGGATAGGGTAAATAAAACTAGCTTTAAGAAGCTTTTCAACTTCCGCTTTGATAGTTGCAGCCCTATGGGGGTGCATGGGGTGTGGACGTTGTCGGATAGGTTTAGCACCCAGATATGTAGGTATTTCATGCACCACGATGTTGGGATCGATGTCGGGCATCTCTTCATACAACCAAGCAAAAACATCATGAAATTCTCGAAAGAGGTCAGTATAAAGTTGAATTTCCTTGGGAGTACAAGTGACTCTGACGTGAATATGCTCGACAATCCTTGGGTTAACAGAGATGTCGATGGTCTGAGTTTGCGTGATGTTCCTCATGATGCCTTCAAAGAAAACTTGATGAATTTGTATAGGCGTCTGAAGGGGTTGGGAAGGGACACTAGAAGCAAACCACTCAAGACAAGCAAGCATAGCCCCATGGGTAGGGAGAAATGAGGAACGATGGTGATGATCAGACCAGGGGGGTTCCTCTGAAGACAAGTCTCAATAATCGCTTCATCGAAAGGAAAGGTTTCTTGTAAGGGGTCTGAAGACTCCAAGCCAAGGGGATTGGACATAAAATTCGAGAGCCCTACTTGAAGGAGTAGGTTCAAAAAATGAAGCCGATGCAGAAACAATTTCAACGTAGTTGAGCTTGACAGGACTCAACAGCATAACATCACCCCAAGATTCTATTTGATCAACAGGAGGAAGAACGCATGGATCAGGATGACGTGAAATCATATTGATGGAGTGACATTTGGAGGTGGGAGTGAAAAAGCACCCATAAGGGTAGGATCTTTAAAAAGTCTAGCACCCACACTCTCATACAGAACAAAGGTATGCTCCACGAAAGGCACGTTTCCATCAGAAGAAGAAGAGGTGAAGAAGGATAGCTGGTCTATCGTGATAATCTTCCCTTGGTGAGGGAAACGAAGAACATGAAATAGAGATGATGCCACGGCTCGCATGGAATAGGTCTAGCTTCGTCCTAAGAGGAGGTTGTAAGTCAAATTGGCATCAACAACTTTGACCTCAACTTCGACTGTCTTCCCTTCCAGAGTAATAGGTAGATGTGGGAGTATACCATAAGGATGGGAATCTCTCTCATCGAAGGATTCCAAGATATTGGGAGACTGGCTGAGGGTTAGAGAACTAATAGCCTTCCAACAAGCAACAGATATGATGCAAGTAAAAGTGCCTTCATCAATAACAGTATGGTGAATATTTTTAGAATTGATGATGAGTTGAATAAGAAAGGTTATTTGATGAGGCAGTCTTGGTACATGATTTTTCAGATCAAAAGTGATCAATTTTGAGTCAGTTGGGTTAATGCCACCAATGGCTAATAGCAACGACTTCCTTCGGGAGGGATAGCTCTGCAGGAGTTGTAATGCAAACATAGCCGAAGGAGCTTGGGCTAAGTCCTCAACGTTGCTATAATGCTGAGTATCACGAGCATTAGGGTTGTAAGAAGACTTCTGGAGTACTCCTCTTGGAGGAGGTCGAATGACCGTCTCAGTACTAGGTCACTCAATATGGAGCAGACCTGAACTGGATGGAGGAACACTAGAGGGCACCTCAGTTTCCTTCCCAGTGGGTGAAGGATACTCTTTTGACCATGTACTAATATGGACGGGGATTGTCCCAACCACAAAACCCTTGAGAGCCACAGGGAGAAGAAGATTGAGAAGGATCAGTGACCATTTGAGTCTGCTGGGAGGGAAAAGTTTCTTTAAGCACAGCAGGAGTCCCAAGGGAACCTTTCAACAAACGACTAACCTCAAAACACCTTGGGCAGTCTTTAGTATAGTGATCCTCATCGCAAATAAGACAAGGATACTTAAGTTTGTGATTGGCACCTTCCTCGACCAGAGGTTTAGGGGGATCCTGCTTAGGTTGATTGGCTTTATTCTTTCCTTTTCCCTTCTTCTTACCTTTCGAGGTTTTGTTTGCCGAGGTGGACTGAACGGCGTTAACCTTGAAGGTCTTACCAGAATTAGACGAAGCCATGGGAAGCATTTTCATTTGGAGCATTAAATTTTTGCTTCGCAAGGTTGGTGGGAGCTTTTCGAGAGGGCACATTAGCGAAACCTATGACACCATCAACGGATGGTGTTGACGAAGCTTGGGAAGTTCTGGGTCGTGGAGCATTTGGAAAAATATCATATAAATACCAGACTAGGAGTAAACCAAGTCAAGGTACTGAGCACGTGCAATAGCTTGCTCTTCAGTTACACATGCCCCCATAGCAATGTCCTGGGCTATCGGACTAACGAACGAGGTCGTAAAACAGTCGGTCAGAAGCGAGTCAGGGATCCAGAACTTAATTAAATGGCGACAATGTCTCCATTCATGGATATGATTAGAGATATGAGTAGCCATGTTCTATTTCAAAGATGTTAGGAGGTGTGTGCCCATTTCATATCGAATCGGCAACTGAAAATGAGTTCAAAATGCCATAGCCAATGAGTTAAAGTCCTGAAGATTTCTGCGAGCCAACTCAATATACCATTTGGCAGCAGAGCCAGTGAGAGTTCTTTGAAATAGGCGAAGCCGAATTGAATCATCGAGCCATGAATTCAACAAACACCATAGGTTATAGGTCATGACATGAGCATGTGGATCTTCTCCAGCTTTACCGTTGAATTTGGGACAATCACGAGGAATCTTAGTTGGAATCGGTGGCCAATAGAGATTATGAAGAATAGGATCATTAGTCAGTTTGGACACATTTGGTAATTCCAACGTTGCCAAAAAGGGTAATTAAGGGTTGAAGGAAATCTGAGGCCGCAGATAAGAAATAGCATCAAAGTTCCATCCAGTTCCTTATTGCCCCCATTGATTTTGTCTAGATGGATTTGGCCCATAGGGATTTTGTCCATAGGGGTTATAGCTGTAATTAGATGTTTGACTCTAAACTTGACCCCCTACATTCCACTGATTACCAACTTGACCTATAGGAGTAACATGTGGTTGCTGAAAATTCTGATATGGGTTAACCTGTGTTTGTTGATAATTTTGGTATGGGGCAAGTTGAGTTTGCCCTTGGGGTTGTTGAAAATGGTAAGGTGGATGGGCTCCAAACTGGGCCTGGAAGCCAAGCTGCACTTGATAAACAGGTTGGGTTTGGGGCCCAACTTGAGCTTGAAGACCAGATTGGATTTGGAGCCCAGTGTGCTACTGAAATTCGAGTGGGGCTTGAGAAGCAATGAGCGTTTGACTGCCTGGTTGAGCAGTCCCAGACGGATGTCCTTGGGAGAACTTGTTATAAAATTATATATTACGGAGCAATGGAACACATAAAACATTGTAGAAATATAAACACAGAAAACACATAAAACAAGAGAGACACAAATATACGTGGTTCACCCAGTTTGGGCTACGTCCACCCCGAATAGCCAGTCCTTCCTTTCTATTATCCAAAAAAATGGAGAGACACAATCTACAGCAGATCCACTATAATATCCTCTATTTTGTCTCACAGTCTCACCTCTTTTTTTCTTGCTCAAAGAATACACATGTATATCACAGCCTCAAATACAATGCCCTCATACAAAGAGAGGGGATGCCTTCTAGGGAAAAAAACCCTAAACTAAACATAAGTTATACTTTCAGATCATCCACCTAATGAACGACCCAGATTGACTAGAAATTACTATACTTTTACAAGGAAATTTTACATCTATTTTTGGCTTGGAGGGCACTGCCCTCGAGCCCCCACT
>APFE031358351.1:16251-44765 GCA_000404065.3 Pinus taeda
TTCAGCCTGTAAACCCATTTATTCTTCAATGTAGTTTTTCCTACAGGCAACCTGACTAAGTCCCAAGTTTGGTTATGCATTAAGGAGTCCATCTCTTCTTCCATGGTTGCCTCCCACTTCTTCCTGCTTTCAACCTGTATTGCTTCTTCATAACATTCGATTTCACCAGAATCAGTCAACAATAAATAATATAATGAAGGAGAGTATCGTTCAGGGGGTCTACTTATCCTTCTTTTCCCTTCCGAGATCTACAGTCTTTCTTTAGGTGTCCTTTCTTCCGCATTTCTAGCACACTATCCCCGATCTGGACTTGGATCTGCCTTTCCTTGATTTACTGCGATATCCTGAGCTCTTTCCTCTTTCCATTTTTCTTCCCTTAGAATCTGTACTTAAGGCAATACCCAATGTCTCACCAGAGCTTTTCCGTCACAATTCCCCGCTAAGGATAGCACCGACAACATCATCAAACTTTAAAGTACTAGATCTAGACACAGAGTTACTAATGGCCATTACTAAACCATTCCAACTTTCTGGTAACGAGCACAAGAATAACAGAGCTCTAACTTCATCATCAAATTTTACCCCTACAAAACATAATTGACTTCTAACAGTATTAAAATCATTTAAATGGTCTGCAACAGATCCACCTTTCGAAATCTTCATATTAAATAACTGTTTCATAAGAAATACCTTTTTTGAGGCCGAGGGTTTTTTATATAGTTTCTCCAGCACCTTAATCAAACCCTCTGTCGTTATTTCCTTCGAAATGTTGAAGGTGACTGATGCTGTGAGGCACAACCGTATTGTTTTGAGTGTCTTTCTATCGAGAAGGCTCCATTATTCATCTATCATACCGTTGGCATCTTTGCTTTTCCGCCCAATGGTAGGTATAGATCTTTCTGATACAGATAATATTCCATCTGCATCTTCCACGGTGAGAAGTTTTGGCCGTTAAATTTCTCGACCCTAAACTTACCATCTTCCACCATTGCTCCCACTCGAATGAGGAACCCTTCTTTCCTGCGAGTTTATCAACCAAATAGACCTTTGGCTCTGATATCTGTTGTTATAAAATTATATATTACGGAGAAATGGAACACATAAAATATTGCAAAAATATAAACACGGAAAATGTATAAAACAAGAGAGACACAGATATACGTGGTTCACCCAGTTTGGGTTACGTCCACCCCAAACAACGAGTCCTTCCTTTCTATTATCTAACAAAATGAAGAGACACAACCTACAACAGATCCACTATAATATCCTATGTTTTCTCTCACAGTCTCACCTCTCTGTTTCTCGCTCAAAGAATACACATCTATATCACAGCCTCAAATACAATGCCCTCATACAAAGAGAGGGGATGCCTTCTAGGGAAAAAAACCCTAAACTAAAAATAAGTTCTACCATCAGATCATCTGCCTAATGAACGACCCAGATTAACTATAAATTACTATACTTTTACAAGGCAATTTAACATCTATTTTTGGCTTCGGGGGCGCTACCCATGCGCCCTTGCCAGGGGATTGCTAGCCCCCTGACCCCCCAACCGGGGGGGGGGGACAAGTGCCCCCGTGTGGAGGGGTGTACAAACTTCCTGGGATATACATCCGACTAAAACAAAGACCTCTAAACAATCATGCTCCACACACAACAGAACTGGGGCTCAGACATCTAGCTAGAAGCTTGACCTGGTTGAGATTGAGGTTGACCCATTTTCCCAGAAGGTTGAGCTTACTGGGTATTGGGTTGACCTTGCACAACTGAGGGTTGTCCTGACTGGCCAGATGCTTGAGTAGACTAGACAGTTGGTTGCCTTGGTTGGATTTGAGGCTGACTAATCTGCCTAGATGGTTGACTAGGCCGGACAGTGGGTTGGCCTTGCTAAACGTGAGGCTGACCGACTTGCCCATAAGGGTAGCCTTGTTGTATGCAAGGTTGTCCTGGAATACCAGAAGGTTTCCCAAAGTAGGTAAAAGATGGACCACCAAAGGCCGAAGGTTGTCCCTGGAAGGTTTGTCCTTGTGGGCCACCAGGTTGCCCTGGATGAGGTTGTTCGTAATACTGTTGTCCATGAGGGGGCTGCCCGTAAGATGGCTAACCTTGATAGGGTGGTCCCTGAAGGTTTGTAGGCAGCACTTGTCCACCGTGATAAGCGGTAGTACCCCAAGCAACAGACAACGAAACCGTGACCTCAACCGCAAGTTGAGATGGCATAGGTTTGGGGTAATAAATATGAGCTCCACGAGCTCCACGAGAATCATAATAATGAAATGGTTTTTGTGGATCTGGATTCTAAAGAGCTTGTATATATTGATCATATGCCCCCCTTGCTAGAATGGAACTAGAAGAAGGTGGGGCACTTAGTGTAGCATTAACAACTCCTGTTGTTGGGCCACTATTAGTAGGACCAGCAGAAGGCCTAGCAATAGTAGTCACCATAGAAGAAGCAGTGACAAGACTGACAACAAGGTTTGAAGAAGCCACACAAACGGTTGGAATAGTTGGAATAGATGTGACAGTCACATTGTGAACCTGGGGTGTAAAAGGCTCCGAAGTTAGAGTGATAGTACGAGACCATATGGAACTCAAAAGGGGAGATCTAGATTTGATGATATCTACCAAAGCATTATAGTGTAAAGGTAGAGAGACACCAAGGGAAGTGACATGGAAGGCTGAAGTTTTTGTAGGTGTAGCTATTTCACCTCCTGCCACAAAGGATTCTTCACTGGAGACGGGGGTTGTCTCATCCATATCGGAGGAAGACATGGGGACCGAAACACCAGGAGGAGTAACGGGAAAGTCTTCTTCGAAAGGCTCCCAAATGGGGTTCCAATGAATGTCATAAGACTCATCCTTTGGAGTGTGAGGGTTAAGCGGTTGGATACTTAGGATAACAAGAAGAGTATCACAAACAACCGACACCTCGAGAGTGACAGAAGATGGAGATCCTTGGTCACTTGGAACGGGAGACAGGATCGATGATTCTGCCAGGATGATTCAATTCAAAATCCTAGAAAAATAACAAGTAAGTAAATAACCCTACGCAGGCTAAAACGCAAACAAGATCTAATTGGGTAAATGTGAATGTGGCCAAATAAAGTTTAAGACACAGGAATAGAGCTTGACTTTTTCATCTTTAAAGAGTCGAGAAAAGGACGAAAAGATGGCTCTAGTCACCTTCGAATATTTAATGAGCCTGAAAGGACAAGTGCTCAGACGGAACTTTTCTTTTAGGGAGTCTGAAAAGGAACGAAAGTGACTACTTTGGAGAACTAGGCAAAAGGTTTACCAAACAACCCGTAAAATTGCATATACACCTTGGCAATCATATGAAAACCAAGGACTTCCCGTATGACAATCAATATTCCCGAATGATGTGTTCAATGCGTTATAGTTTGCAAGGTGGTAGACACAGCTTTCTAAGGATATAGGATGATAACCTAGTGGGGTCTCCCAACATATACTGGACAATACTGGGAGCGCAAGGCCGTGCTAGCAGCGATTGGATCACAGAAGGAGGAATCACCCAACCTTAAGTGAAAACAATAGAGACTAGGTTTAACGATGTCGGAGCACGTCTCTAGCCTAGACCTCTAAATAATGTGGCTTATGTTCTAATGCATTGTTAGGTTTATTCAATTTATTTTAGAGTTGATCTTGAATTATGTTTCAATTTCCAGGCCTTACCGTATGTATATCAAAACCTAGGATGCAACTAGAATGAATAAAGCATCTTTCATTTCGATGAAATCCTACTTATAGAAGGGTAGAGAGATCATTCCCATACCAAGACAAAACCAAGATCAGCAAATGCAGTCACTCAAGGGACACAATGTACAAACACATCAATCCCTACAGTGCATCGATACTACTAAAGAGAGATTTAAAATTTTCTTCCTAATTCTTCAAACATGAAAAACTTGGGATGCAAAATACACTTTCACTTTCGTATACTGATGAACGCAATCTTTTGATTTTGATAGCTTCGAATTCTAAAGAAACAAACAAGCAAGCATGCAACTGATTGATCCAAAAAATTGTAATCTATGTTTGGTAGTGAAACAATCGAATCAACAAGGAAATTGGTTCAACAAATAGCACTAAACATCAATCAGCAAGAAACAAGTGATGGAAATACTTTAAGCACACTGACAACGAGGGTTGCGGACGAATCTTGAACAGACAAGTAACCAAGCCACATATTCAAAACTTGAAAACCTAGGTCACAAAGCCAAAAATACAAGATTCACTTCAATGAAACTGAAAGTGAGCACCTTAACTAAAAGCAATTGAAACAAGCGAATAGATAAGAGAAGGATGACAAGGGATGAACTAGACTGATGAATTCAGGAGGCAGAATTGAAAAAAACAATTCTACGAGAATCGTCGCAGGTGTAACACAAGCAACTAGTGTCGATTAGACACTAGCCATAGCAACAGAGTGACGTCATTGCGAGAGTACATGTCTTTCACATGACGGGTTGATTTCAAGAGTCATCATGACTGTGTGATAGGATTCAGTGACACATAGACACAAAACAGAGACAACGTGGCGTCAGCGCGACTATTTAAATTTTTTCAACGACGATCTTGAAAGCAATTAAAGGAAAACAAAAAATCCCAAAAGAAGACCAGTCTATCGTTACAGGCAACAAAGGGATTTCCCAGATTGACCTGGGTAACCCAGAAGTCTGATGATTCAATCCCAAAATCCAAAAGACATGGACTCAAAATCAAGCAAAAGCAAACAAGAGGAAAACACAGGACAAACTCCCCAGCAGAGTCGCCAACTTGTGATGCAGGAAAGCATTCCCTCTGCAGACAGAGGCAACCCCTCTAGCCCTAGAGTGGGTCTAGTCACAACAAAGACATATCAACAATTGATTTCCTTAAACAGTCATCGTTAGAGGCCTACTTCAACTGGTGGTTGATGAAGTTCTGTTGCATTTCTCTAGCTTCCGTTTCCTTCTCTTCAATGAGTGATCAACCTGAAATAATGCAAAGAAGATACAACAAAGCACGTAACCGGAAAACAACAATGATCTATTTACTCATAAAGTCAAGAAGTCATGTGCTATCAAGTAAATTACATACAAGACATAGGAAAACATCATTGATTGTATTAATAATGAAATGAGAGCAAGCTTACAACAGAGTCTTGACATCACAAGCCTTCTCAGAGGATCCAGCTAGCATGTTTCTCAAGCGTTCACTCTTCAAGGACGAATATCCCAACATACAATGTCTCTCTCTTACTCATAAGCTTTAACACAAAGTTAAGGGTAGTCCACAACCTTCCACAAGCTATCAACAATCCCACACTTGTTACACCCACACCAGCTATCTATTAAACTCAAAAGCACTAGCAACACTGCTCAACCAAAGGAATTACTAACTAGCTTATCATATCAAAGGTGAGTGTTTTAATAGGAGAAGGAGTCTCCATGAAATGTGGAAGAGAGAGCTCATCCTCAAGGAAGGTAGCACAAATGACTGAACTTCCATACCAAAGGAGGAAGGGTGACACAAACTATGCCAATAACTAGGTCTAGAGACATCCATAAGGCCGACTATTGAAACGAATTCACCCAATATGGATCGTCGCGAGACATAAACTGATTACTCGTGACTACATTACAGGAGGCAATGCACACAGACTCGTCGTTGTAAGACAAAACTGATAACCTTGCGCTGAGTCTAGAAATCCGAGCGTCACGGGAAATGGATGTACACTGGTGACAAAGTCACGATGAGACTGTTATGAACATGGGAACATCATGTATATTAAGGGTTTACTAGCGACGAGGCAGAAACTTAAGGAATAAGGGTCATTTGCAACAACAGAGAGCATTTGCTTAATCTTCTTGCATCAGTGGGAAGATATGAACATGTTGATTTGACACATGACACAGTAGAAGGACTAAAATGAGGACAGTGACAAATTACTATGTAACAATGTTAGGTAGAAGAGGCATGAACCAATCAAATTCCATGGTAAGACATTCCACTACCACACTCATAGATACTCGTGATGCCTAATGCAAGGAAACTGACCCATTTACTCGTGCAATGGTAAATAGCAAAATCCTCAGAGATAAACTTTCCACATCTTTGATTGGAATTTGACTTCCAATCTTCTCTAGATGTCCATGACAATATATATGGACATAGTCTTCTACTAAAAGAGAGACCGATAATAAAATAGATGCCTTCAACCTCAATCCGTAGAGGCATCTGGTCTATCATGAAAGCATCATCCTCTACGCTCCAGTAGCAGATCAATAGTTCAAGCAAGCATGTATTGGCTTTCATATTTGGCATTTTGAAGAATTTCAATAAGCCACAACCTCTCAGAGCGTCTAGTGCATGTTGGTCATCCATTACCTCATTATCAATAGTGGTATGCTCTCTTTCCCTCCAAGTGATAGTCATCCTCCAAAAAATTGAAGTTTCAACCATTATTTTATGTAAAAACTTTAACTCGCGTACACACGGGTTCCCTTTACACACAGTCACGTGTAGGGAAATCATATACGCGGGTTGATCACATCCAACCCGTGTGTACGCAGAGTTGGATTTTTGGGCATAGCTTCCCACGGTCAAAACTTTGAGAAAACTTCTAAAAACTATCATAAAACATCACAAGTATGATTTGAGGTTTACCTGGTGAATTTGGGGTGATTTGAATGGTCCAATTGTTCAAAGGAAAGCTTGCTTCATTTTTCTCCACAACTCTTTGCTCTAAACATAAATGAAAAAATTGTGAGTCCAAAAGTCATTATATAACTTTGAAATTGCAAAATATTTTTTCAAAAATTGATTTTTGTCTCATTGATTTTTTGACCTGTCGGCTTGGATTCTCGAGAGTGGGTTGTTTTTTTAGGATATTTGGGAGACTTCTTCGAGATGATATTTTGGTCCCATGACCACTAACCCGTCATAGCAGGTATTGTTCATTTACTGGCATTTAGGTTAGGGAAAACCATTTTCCGCTGCTTCTTGCATACTAGCCTCCATTCCGCGATACATTATCCATAGGATTGACCCCATCGTATCTTGGTTAGCAAACCATTTTCACTCACCAATTTTTAAATCATGATGTGATGGTAGAGCCATCCTTTACATGGGCATCTTTGTTAGAACCTTGCTGACATTGGTTGCCCATACAGATATATTGAGTAGGCTCAGGAGTCCTCTTTAGTCCCACCATGACTGATGCGTTGAAGACACATTCTCCTTTCTTCTGCGCTAATTTCTGGCCTTATACCCTAGAGGCTCCTTTGTTTTGCGTTGTACTGCTGCATTGCATTTTGACTATTTGCACCTTTTGGCCTTGAGCCGGCTTCACTTGGACTTGTGTTTAAGCCACTTATCTAGCCATGTCTTCTGCAAAAATCAACCATGCAATCACTTAGCTTCTACAACTTGGCGCATCTTTTTACCCATGGAAAGAACATCCCTTTGAGTGTCCTTAACCAATTTCACCTCCCTACATTGAGCATAGGAATGTTCCCCTCCCAGGAACTGGATCTCTATTTCTCTGACACTCGTTCTTTCCACTATACTATAGAATTCTTTTATTCTTTTTCCAACTTAAAGAAAAATACAAAAAAAATTATATATTCCAAAAAGAGTGGGAACGGGATAGAATTTCCATATTTTGTTGGCAACTAGAGTTAGTCGTGTCACCCTTCGACAAAGCACTCAAAAGAAAGTCGCTCCTCCATTTGGATGGGATTTAGTTTGACTTAGGTGAGCCTTAACCTTGTTATTGAGTTAGTAGTCCTCCAATTGGTTACCTCTTCCAATCATATGGAGATTTTTCTTACGCCTCTTACATGACAAAATTATACAGAGTTATCATATGTTGCCATATAGTCGTCATTGATTCGTGCTTTTGTTCAAGGGAAGCAAACCTAAGTTGGCCTCTTTGCAGTGTCTCTTGACCTATTTTTCAATCAGCCATCCCTAGTTGTCAATGTCATGTTTGTCATCACATCAGTTATATTGGTCCTTTGATCGTGTCGGTTTGAGAAGGTCTCCATTGACTTCTTGTTGGTAGGTCTTGTCCTTATCGACTACGACATATTTCTCTGAGGGCAGGCCTAGAGCCACACCCTAGCCCTATTTTCATTATTGATAGGTCACCTTGTGCTCAGTATCAATCAATATCATGGGTCTTTGACTGAGTGGTTTCCCTTGTGTTCGACATTAGCTTTCATTATCACACATTGGGATTTGTGCAGTGCCTTGGTTTCCATTTGACCTTATTGGTGGATTCCTCACTTTTGTGCTGGCTTTCATTATTGGTTGGTTCAAAGGGTTCCTATCATGCACTAGCTACATATTGTGTACGCCAGAAACGTGCTTCGATTGAGTTACTACATCTTTTTCATATGATTCCTTCCACATTACTAGCCTATGGGTTACACTTGCGCTAGATTGATGAAGGATGCCTTAATGTATTCCTTCTAGCGGATCTTTTCCTATCGGCTACAACTCATTTTCTCTGGGACAAAAATCTAGAGTCCATTTGGCAGTACCTTGGGGTTTGCAGTCATCAGTGGTAGATTCCTTCGCTATCGATAGTGGGAAACCATCATTGTCTCCTAATTGATAAATTATTTCAAGTGTTCAACTTTAGCTCATTTATTCACACTTGTTAGATTGTACTGGGTACCTTGACTCTCATTATCATTATCGGTGAGTAGTCTCGCGTTTGTTAATGGTAGATATCAATGACCAGTAATTAAATGATTTCTCACGTGGTTGACTTTAGATCATTCATTCCCATTGTGTATAAATGTACCACAACAGTCGGTGAAGACCTCGAGTTGCATCAACATCTTTTGGTTCACTTGTCAGTTGCTCCTCTTGCTGCTAGTTGACATCATCCACCTTATATGTTGTAATTCCTCACAGCGACATATTATATGCTAGCATCCGAGTTGTGATGTAGTATCATTTTATTCCATCATGTTCATTTGGTACTATTGGGAATAGTTGTTGACATCAATGATCACCTTCATACTTCAACATCATTGGTCGTCTTCTTATATGTGATATTCATACATGTACTATTTTCAATCACAATCAAATGATCCATTATGTACTTTTAGTTCTTTTTACTTGTATACATATTGGATCCACTTGTACTTGATATGCAGACATGCTTTAATTTCTCTGGGCATGGGTATGCCTGCCTCAGACAATAGTTTCTTTCTGATCTCTTTTGATGGCTTGGCAGGGTGAATTCTGGTGAAGTCCTTCTCAGTCTCGCCATGATTGTTTCCATACACTTAATACATTTCGGCCATCATGTACCCCATATGACCTCATATATTAGGGGGCATCTAGTATAGCGCCATTTACCAATTCTGGTATTTGTGATGCTTGGTGGCCTAGGGCAACCCCTCCTTCCAAACATGGTCCAAATATATTATAGTGCTTTATTCCTTGTACGCTACTTTTCCCTAAGTTAAAAGCGTGTACATGCGGGTCAATCAATACCCAAACCGTGTATATGTATTAAAACACTTAAAAAAAATAAATTTCCTTAATTATGGGTAGAGTTCATAGGTTTTACCTATTGATTACCTCCTATTGCCCATGGCCCAACTGTTTCCCAACTAAAAAACTAATTGGGACAAGTATAAATAGACTTCTATGGGAAGGCCTTAAGGGGGAGAAGAGATAGATTTATTATACTGAGATTATTCCTAACTAAGTCTGATGAATCCTTGTGCCTCATGCACTTCCCCAAGCTTTAGGAAACCCTTGTTTCCGTGATTATAGATATTCTCCCTTTTGCTTGAGATATCATGGTGTTGGTTACGGACGAAGATTGTTGAAGGCTGGGATAGGACAAATCCGGAGGACGATTCCACTTGGAGTCGGAAGAAGAACACTCAGGTGAATTCTCTCCATGTTATTTATAGCCTAATACAATAAAAGAAATGTTGTCTTGTTTAAGAAATTAACTATTTTTATGCATCAAATTATGTTGTAATTCATATATGAATGTTGTTTTGATGTATGATCAATCATTTGTTTATATTATATAAATTCAATTTCGTGAATATGCTTTCCTTCTATATTGCTATGTATATTTGAATTGAATTATTTTTAGGTTTGAAGAACAAGGGGAGTTGCAGAGGGTTTGAACCCTGCGAGACCTACTTAAACGAAGGAAATTTGGGTATGGTCACTCTTACGTAGTTTGATTATATGGGAATTTTGCCTGAGTTGTATGAGTGTTTCTTGTTGTAGTTTTCTTATACTCTGTTGGGGTTCTAACCCAAAGCCCTATGGTACTTATTCCCAAAACAGTTGGTTTTGTCTATCTCATTCCCTTAACATAATGGGTTTACAATCAGGTCCTTGTCGATAAGAAACAAAGAACCATCTGCGTATGTGTCGACTATTAAGACTTGAATGTCGTGTGTCCCAAGGATAATTATCTGACACCATTCATCGACCAGATCATCGATGACTGCACTGGTCATGAATCATTTTCATTCATGGATGGATTCTCAGGTTACAACCAAATTGCTATAAAACCAAAAGACTAGCATAAAACCGCCTTCGTTTTCCCATGGGGAATCTTTGTCTATCAAAAAATCCCATTCAGTTTAAACAATGCTCGAGCAACATTTCAAAATGCCATGGACTACGCATTTAATGATATCAGACATATCGTTCAAGCTTACTTTGATGACCTTCCAGCCCATTCCAAGCATCGAATGCAGTACCTAGATCATTTAAGAGCCATCTTTCTTAGGTGATGGTTTTATAACATACCTCTGAATCCGCATAAATGCATTTTCTTTGTCGAGTCTAGATGCTTACTTGGATTCATTATCTCCAAGTACAAGATTAGGGTTGATCCCAATAAGGTAAAGGAAATTACTCAATTTCCTAAACCACAGTCCATACTGCAGCTCCAACATCTGCAAGGGAAAGCAAACTTTTTACGATGATTCATCATAAACTATGTTGAGTTAACAAAAGGCTTTATGTACATACTTAAGAAGGGAGTGTCGTATCTGTGGGATGATGAAGCTCAACAATCATTTGATGCCTTGGAAAAGGCAATTATATCAACCCAACTCCTTAGCGCTCCCAATTATGGAAGCAACTTTCTTCTATACCTGGAAGCCTTGCCATCCTCTCTAGGAATGGTCTTGGTTCAAATTCATGATGACCGGAGTAAACATGTGATATATTATCTGTCGAAAGGCCTAGCTTGGCTTGAACTCAGATATTCACATGTGGAAAAGTTGTCATTGGAAGTTGTCATTGTTGTCAACTGGCTCTGACATTACATACTGCTGTGACAGACTACTGTCATTGCCTTGGAGAATCCCATGAGACAATTTGTCTCGTCAAGTAATTGGAGGGAAATATTCGAAATGGATTGTGATCCTCCAACATTTTGGTTTGGTTTTCACTACTGCCAAGGCAAAAATTTCTTTAGTCTCCGCCGAACTTTTGTCGGATCTTCCCATTATCGATCCTAATGAGATAGCCCATGATCCTCTTCTGGATGAAGCTTTCTATCTTAACGACACTACTAACCCTTGGTATGGTGACATTCTTGTCTACCTCCAAGTGCAACGGTTCCATCCCGAGCTATTTTTAGGTGACCGTCATCGCATCTGCCACCAAGCACAACACTATTTAGTGCTTAATGATATGTTATATCATCATGGTGCGGATATAGTTCTTCGACATTGCCTCACTCATGAAGAGGTAGAACACATTTTAAATGACTGCCATGCTAGAGCATGTGGCGGTCATCTTTCTGGCATATCTACTACATAGAAAATTTTGCATGCAGGCTACTACCGGCCAACCTTGTTCAAAGATTATATCAAGGCAATCGAGCAATGCCATCCTTTTCAAGTGTTTACAAAGAAAATGCGTGCTCCTCTGGCCCTACTGCACTCGGTTATCTCTATTGGCCCCTTTTGAAAATGGAGGATAGACTTCGTAACTTACAATCCCATTTCCTTTGTCGGACACAACTATATTATTGTAGCTGTGGACTATTTTACGAAATGGGCCGAAGACCTTCCCACCTTCTGGGCTGATGGGGAAACCGCAACATTATTCCTATTTAATCAGGTCATCTGTCACTTTGGTGTACCCCACACGATCATTACAAACCATGGGTCTCATTTTCAGAATCACATTATGTTTGACTTAACATCGCTGCTAGGTTTTTTCCAGGACCAATCATCCTCCTACTACCCCCAAGCTAATGGTCAAGTAGAGGTTGTCAATGGCGTCTTAAAAACCATGATCTATAGGTTAGTAGGGAATCATAAAACTCACTGGCATTGAATGTTATATTCAGTGCTATGGGCATATTGAACTTCAATTAATACTGCTACGGGTTTCACACCTTTTCAACTGGTTTACGGCTTGGAAGTAGTTTACCAATTGAGTGTCAGATTCCTTCCTTACAAATCACCGTTGAACTCTTTCCTGGCACTACTACCGAAGAAGAGCACCTACTATACCTAAATCAACTGGATGAAACCCGTCAAGATGCCGAATTGGCACTCGAGGCCCACAAGTGTCAAGGGAAAGTCTAGTGCGACAAAAAGGTCAAGCCTCATTCTTACCAAGAGGGAGATCTTGTTTTTCTCTATGATCAAAAACATGACCTCTTAATGGGAGGAATGCTTCAACCCTTATGGTTCATTCCATATGTCATCAAAAAATCCCTCTTGAAAGGGGCATATGAACTTCAGGATTGGGAAGGAGTCCCGCTTGCTAAGCCCCGAAATGGGCTCTATCTGGAAAAGTATTATGCCTAGTATTCCACTAGGCATGGGCTTTGTAATTTTCTGTATTTATAAGTTTTTCTTCTATTTTGATGTGATTGGATTGTTTTTCTATTTATTGAAGGATTTGTCTCATACATCTTTCTCGTAATGCATATGCCTTCATTACCCTTAGCATATGTTGGATACATGGATGGTGTCAGTCATCACACACGGCACATTGCATCAGATGCTTGGGTCATTTACACACCAGAGTCGGAGCTCTTTTATTCCAAGGGAGTCTTTCTGTTGGAATTATGATACAAGTGTTGTCCTTCATGACAACTCACTCAGATGAAAGATCACAATGCAGCATGTCAATAGTAAAGAATTACAGTTCAAACTACAAAGAATGAAGAAAGAGAGGTATATGCAGGTTCACCTTGACCAAGTTGCGTATACACGCAGGTTTACTGAACAAAAGGAGTGTATACATACACACACACTTCCATAGAAGGAAAAGCACGTATATCATGTGAAAACAAAGTTTTCAGTCCAAGGTATTTCTTGTTCCAAGGTATTTGACCCAAGGTAATTGGTCTAAGGTATTTGGTCCAAGGTATTGTTCCTAAGTAGTTTTGGTCCATGGTATTGAGAAAGGCCTAAAACTATATAAAGAAGAGAAGATCATTAGGCCAAGAAGTGCAAGGATCTGAATATCTTATGAAGTGTTGAATCATATATGTAGGTTAATGAACTTTTGATGGTTTGCTTGATCTGATCTAAGGATGCACTTATAAGGCTGATGAAGGTTGATGGACCGGGATCATTAAGGCTTAAGGGTATTATCATTATGTGTTTTGATCTTGAATAGTCTAGATCTGAATACTGACGCATGTTTTATTCTATAAAGATTTGTACACAAGTTCACCTTAGTAAAAGAGTGTATACATGTTGGTTCGGCATATCAAAGTAGCGTATACATCATAAATTTGAATTTATAGATTTGTACACTAGTTCCCTTTGGTAAAAGTGCATATACATGCTGGTTCGACACATGGACGTAGTGTATACCTTATGAAGTTTGATGTTTAAAGTTTCAGTTGTTTCTGTTTGCTATTGCAGAGTTTTGGGTTCTGCTTTGTGTTCTGGTGACTACATTCTGATGACAGTGTTCTGAATGATCAGATTGATTTAGTGATGATGGGTGATCAAGTGATTAATTGATTTAGTTGTAGTTGATTCAGAAAGTGATGATTGGGTTTCAGTGATTGGTTGATGCAGATGTATTTGATGGTAGTATTGCAGTTATGATTTTTTGTGTTTCAATGTTGTTGATGGCTCGAGTATGAAAATTGGATGAAATGTGGCCTTCAAATTGTGGTGTTGTATTCCAGGAGTATCCAGTCTAAAAATTCATGAAACGTGGTCCCTGGTGGAAGAGTGGAGTTTTCTGTAGGCTAGCACCTACGTACTAGTAAACATATTGGCTAGTACAAGAGCTAGGGGGTTATAACTCCCTTCTAGTAATAGTTGGAAAACATGAGAATTTTGTAGCCTTATTCAGGTGGGTGCTTGCATATTGGTATGAGTCTACACCAGTACAAGATTGTAAACAAATTTTATTATTATTAAAAAGAAGACAGAGATGACAACAGTAGGTGGTTTTTACCCACATTGGTTTCCACCTTATATATTGGTGTTCATGTGTGTTGCTTATGTGTGATGCTTTATTTTGCTTTTATTGCACTATCTAAAAATCTCTGATGTACTGGTTTAAGCTAAATAAATGATAAATTGTCTAAATCAAAAGTTCTCTGCATATACGCTAGTTGCTTTAAGTACAATTGCGTGTACACGCTAGTTCACTCCACTGAAGTAGCGTATATAAATCTGTTTTGGAAATAAAATTATAGATCTGATAATACTGATTCACCCCCCTCTCAGTATTATTTCCAACAATTGGTATCAGAGCAAGTCCTTCAGAAGAAGCTTGATCGCTTAAAGGGAGATCCACCATCATGAATAATCAAGAAAGCGTGGGATCCATCAGACCGCCAATCTTTGATGGGAGCAATTTTGTTTATTGGAAAATAAGAACCATAGCCTATCTACAATCACTTGGAATGGCTGTCTAGGAAATTGTGGAAGGAGGATATACATTTCCAACAGAAATTCCTACAGATACAGCAAGTAAAAAGAAATATGATACCAATGCTAGAGCAGTCAGTACTTTATTGGGAAGTTTGTCACAATCATAATTTGTCAAAGTCGTGCAGCTAAAATCAGCCAAAGAAATATGGGACAAAATCGTTCTGATCTATGAAGGAGACTCTCAAGTAAAATGTGCTAAGCTTCAAAATCTCATAATTCAGTATGAAATTGTTAAGATGCACAGGATGAAAGTATAGCTAGTTACTTCTTACATATAGATGAGATTGTTAATTGTATGAAGAATATGGGTGAAGAAATAAAGGAAGTTACCTTAGTTGAGAAATCTTTGAGATCCTTGTCTGCTAAATTTGAATCAAAAGTGTCTGCCATAGAAGAAAAATAGGATCTGGAGACTATCACTATGACACAACTTCACGAAATCTTAACTGCCTTTGAGATGAGAAATGGAGGACCATCAAATATGAGGGAAGCTGCATTTAAAGCTTCAGCAAAAGGAAAGGAAGAACACAATGAATCAGGACATATTTTAGAAGAAGAAGATGAGGTAAACTTTGTCACAAAAAAAGATTTAGAGGTAAGCTACCCTTCAAGTGCTTTTCCTATGGAAGAGTCAGTCATTATGTTGCCAAATGTCCTCATAAATATAAATATGAAAAATGGAATAGAAAACAAGTTGTAAATAAAAGGAGTTACTATACTCATGAAGATAGCAATGGTTTATCAAATAGTGATGAAGATGAAAATAGTAATGATTATAAACTTCTAATGGCTTATGATGATGATAATTTTTTGGATGCTTTAGAAGAGGATGACTTCATGAAGAAATCTCTCAACTAAAAATATGTTTAGAAGAAAAGAATATGATTATAGATACCTTGACATACCAACTTGCTGAAAAGGAAAAACACTATGAAAAATTAGAATTTGAAATTGTAGGTTTAAGAAAGGATCTTGAGAAAATGAAATCTCTCAATCTTAGATTTGCTAAAGGATCAGAAACTTTAAATGAAATTATCAAAGTGAAGCATTCTCCTATGATAAAGACAGGTATTGGATATACTAAAGAAGCATCTCAATCACAGAAGTCGTCAACCTCCACTAAAAGCTATCTTGATGCAGCAAAGAACAATGAACAGTATGACAATTGTTAGCAAAGTCATAAAGCAGATCACCAGGTAAATTAGACTCAATTTACTCCAAGGATGAACAGAAGCCACAACCACCCTAAGGTAAATCATACTTAATTTTCTCCAAAGATGAATATCAATAGAAACTACCATCACTAGGTCAATAGATTCGATAGTCGCAGGAACTTCTTTAATGGGAAATGTTTTTCATGTCATAATTTTGGATACAAAACTACTCAATATGTTGCTTGCAAAACCATCATGACTAGAGAAGCACGAAATCAAAGGAATGTGATAGGGATGAAGAAAAGTTCCTATAATAACTTTTCACTTCTTGAAAATTAAATAAAATTCTTAATGTGTAACAACTTTGTTCATGAAGAATCTGAATGCAAGAGAAAATTTCAGAAAACATCTCAAAAGGAGCAAACTCCAATAAATCCCAAGATATGGAGAAGGAAAGAATCTCAAACAGAAAGATGTGGTATAGCCTTGTATGTAGAAGGATAAGAAAATCAATGGTACATCAACAGTAGATTCTCAAAACACATGACAGGTGACAAAGAAAAACTTCACTCATATAATGTCTTAGAAAAGGAAAAGAATGTCTCATTTGGAAATAACACTCCTGCTGTCATAAAAGGTAAAGGCTCTATTTTCTTGAAAGAAAAGGTTAAAGATGGAAATGTTATGTATGTAGATGGTCTAAAGCATCACCTGTTGAGTGTAAGTCAAATGTGTGATCAAGGAAATGAAGTGGTGTTTCGATCAAATGCATGTGTTGTTCATAAGCTTAATACAGGAGAGACCATGATCAAAGGTACAAGAAATCCAAGCAGCTTATACATACTGAAGGGAGGACAACAACAGCGTTATCTAAGCAAAAATGATGAAAACTGGTTTTGGCATAGAAGATTGGGACATGTAAGATTTTCTCAAATAAGAAAAGCATGCAGATTCAAGGTTTTTCATGATCTTCCAGATATCAGCATCCCTAAAAATACAATATGCAAACCATGTCAAATCGGTAAGCAAAGTAGAGCTCACTTCATTGAAAAATAAGGGTTAGCTAGTAAGACTCTTGAACTTGTCCATACTGATTTATGTGGACCATCAAGGAAAAAGTCGCCTCATGGAGAAGAATATTTTTTTCATTGATGATTTTTCCAGAATGTGTTGGATAGGTCTTCTAAAGCATAAAGATGAAGCATTTGAAAAGTTCCAAACCTTCAAAGCTTTGGTTGAAAATGAATCAAATCACAAAATCAAATGCCTCATATCTGATCAAGGAGGGGAATTTACCTCGGATGAATTCTTTGACTTTTGTAAACAACATGGAATAAAAAGGCAATTCTCCACCGCAAGGACTCCTCAGCAAAATGAAGTAGTAGAAGTAATGAACAGAGCTGTTCAACAAATGGCTCGATCTAAGCTAGATGAATCTAGAACTCCTGCAACCTTCTGGGGTGAAGCTACATTCGCTGCCGTAACAATTCTCAACCAAGAAAATGTTCGGGTAAACAACACTCAAACTCCACATGAAATTTGTTATGGTAAGACTCCTACTGTAAAATACTTTAAAGTTTTCGCAAGCAAATGTTATATCAAAAGGACTGATGAAAAACTTGGTAAGTTTGAGCCCAGAGTAGATGAAGGTATTCTTCTTCGTTACTCTTCTCAAAGTAAAGGATATAAATGTTATAATAAAGGATTTGGGAAAATTGTTGAAAGTATTGATGTTGCAGTTGATGAAGCATGCAAAAATCCAAAATAGATAAAAACAGAAGATTATAACAATGAAGAATATGGGAATTTTTTTCCCACATCAGATCACAATGATTTTGAAGAAGAAACCAATGAAGCACCAGAAGAAGAGATAACGGTAGAAGAAAACACTTCGTCCAGGTATGTTCAGAAAAATCATCCAGAAACTCAAATATTAGGGGGAAAAGAGCCAGGTGTACAGACAAGAAGAACTATTAGAGAAACCTGAAGTTATCTAGCATTACTATCCTCCACCAAACCTCAAATTGTAAATGAAGCATGCAAAGACTAATGTTGGGTCAGGGCCATGAATGAAGAACTTGAGCAAATTGAAAAGAATAATACTTGGGAATTTGTTCCTAGACCTCATGATAAAAATATTATAGGAACTAAATGGATATTCAAAAACAAGCTGAATGAAAATGGAGAATTCATTAGAAATAAGGCCAAACTTGTTTGTAAAGGGTATGCTCAACAAGAAGGTATAGATTTTGAATAAAATTTTGCACCTGTTGCTAGACTTGAAGCCATAAGGATGTTTCTTGCTCTTTCTAGCTTTCAAAAATTCAAAGTATACCAAATGGATGTTAAATCTGCTTTCCTTAATGGATATTTAGAAGAAGAAGTTTATATTGAACAACTAGAAGGATTCATTCTTGGAAATGATGCACAACTTGTATCCAGACTCAAAAAGGCTCTCTATGGTCTGAAATAGGCTCCAAGGGCCTGGTATTACTGCCTTGACAAATATCTACACCAACAGGGTTTTTCAAAAGGGTCAGCAGATAGCAATCTATATACAAATATTGACACTGATAAATTGCTAAATATTGTTGTTTATGTTGATGATATCATCTTTAGTAGTAATGAAGAATCCATGAGTCAGAATTTTGCTTCAGTAATGTAGCAAGAATTTGAAATGTCCTTGCTTGGTGAACTTACCTATTTTCTTGGTCTACAATTTCGACAAAATAAATATGGTATTTTTCTTTCACAAACCAAATATCTCAAACAGATCTTGAAAATGTACGGCATGGAATATTCTAAGTCTGTATGTACCCTAATGGTAACAGGATGTAGTCTCAGCTCAAACGATGAATCAACAACAATACATCAACCCACTTACAGATCCATGATTGGAAGTCTTGTTTATCTAACAGGTCCCCGACTTGACATCATGCATGCAGTAGGAATAGTTGGAAGATTCCAAGAAAATCCAAACGAATCACACCATGTAGTCAAAAGAATTTTCAAATATCTTCAAGGAACACAAAACTTTGGTTTATGGTATCCTAGAGACACAGATCTTACTCTTCATGCATATACAGATGCAGATTGGGCAGGAAGTGTAGATGATAGAAAAAGCACTAGTGGTGGTGCATTCTATATGGGTTCTAGGTTAGTGTCTTGGTTCAGCAAGAAACAAATTTCAATTGCGCTATCTACAGCTGAAGCAGAATATGTGGTTGTTGCATCATATTGCACACAACTACTTTGGATGATGCAAACCTTGCAAGACATTCAGATCACATGTACTCCACCCATCTCCATTTTATGTGATAATACAAGTGCCATCAATATTTCAAAGAATCCAGTCATGCACTCCAAGACCAAGCACATACCTATCAAATACCATTTTCTGCGTGAACAAGTGCTTGAACAAAAGGTAAAATTGGAGTATGTTCCCTCCAAAGAAGAGCTTATTGATATATTCACTAAACCACTGCCCAGAGAGACATTTGAATATATCAGACAAAAATTGGGAGTAGTTGCTGCATCATCCTACTATAAAATCCAATTTTTTAGAGAAAGGTTATTATACATGTGTTTCATGAAGTATAGTTGCGTACACACGTGGGTTTCTGTGGGTCAAGGAGTGTATATGTTTTTCACACAAGAAAAATAGTGGGGCAGGTAGCACGGGTTCAGGGGGAGTATTAGCCTTCACGTACATTCAACATTGTTGGCATTATGGTTGCTGAGTCTAGCCATGGCTTCAGATATTTATACCATTTGTTGCTCAAGTCATGTAAAAGTATAGGGTGTGATATGTCTTCTCATACATTTGAATGAGTCCTCTTGGACAAATGATGTAATTTGTATCCCCACTTTACATGAGATGGATGATGTAATATTTCTTGTTTTTGTTATGTATAAACATTTGGTATATCCCCACTTGGTTGGGAGATGGATGTATGTATGAGTCATTGGTGATAGGAAGGTCATCCTCACATAGTTCAGTTATAAAGTCATGTTATTGTTTTAGAAAATATTTTTATAGACTTTTCTTGTTCTCAGGGGGAGCATGGATGGTATCAGTGCATCTTAGCATGTACAAAAAGGGGAGCTCCCATCAGAGAATTCAACATGTACTCAGGGGGAGCATGAAAACCATAATGTATGTCAAAAGGAGAAAATAGATTGCTCCACCCCTTGCCCTTGATGTCAAAGGGGGAGAGTGACTTGGTGTAGTTGTTGCCATCAAGTCCAAAGGGGGAGATTGTTGGCATTATGATACAAGTGTTGTCCTTGATGGCAACTCATTTAGATGAAAGATCATAGTGTAGCATGTCAACAGAAAAGAATCATAGTTCATACTGCAAATAATGAAGAAAGAGAGGTATACGCAGGTTCACCTTGACCAAGCTACATATACACATAGGTTTACTGGACAAAAGGAGCATATACATACACACACACTTTCACAGAAGGAAAAGCGTGTATATCTTGGGAAAACAAAGTTTTCGGTCCAAGGTATTTGACCCAAGGTAATTGGTCCGAGGTATTTGGTCCAAGGTATTGGTCCTAAGTAGTTTTGGTCCATGGTATTGAGAAAGGCCTAAAACTATATAAAGAAGAGAAGATCATTAGGCCAAGAAGTGCAAGGATCTGAATATATTATGAAGTGTTGAATCATATATGCAGGTTAATGAACTTCTGATGGTTTGCTTGATTTGATCTAAGGATGCACTTATAAGGCTGATGAAGGTTGATGGACCGGGACCATTAAGGCTTAAGGGTATTATCATTATGTGTTTTGATCTTGAACAGTCTAGATCTGAATACTGATGCATGTTTTATTCTGTAAATGTGATGATTTGGGTATGAGTAAATTCGGGAATAGTTGCAATGTTTAAGTTATCATTTACAGATCCGTACGCAAGTTCACCTTAGTAAAAGAGCGTATACATGTTGGTTCGGCATATCAAAGTAGTGCATACATCATAAATTTTAATTTGCAGATCTGTACGTTGGTTCCCTCTCGTAAAAGTGCATATACCCGCTAGTTCGACACATGGAAGTAGCGTATACCTTATGAATTCTGATGTTTAGAATTTTAGTGGTTTTTGTTTGCTATTGTAGATTTATAGGTTATGCTTTGTGTTCTGGTGACTGCATTCTGATGACAGTGTTCTGAATGATAGGATTGATTTAGTGATGATGGGTGATCAAATGATTAATCGATTTAGTTGCGGTTGATTAAGAAAGTGATGATTGGCTTTCAGTCATTGGATGATGCAGATATATTTGATGGTAGTATTGTAGTTATGATTTTTTGAGTTTCAATTTTGTTGATGGGTCCAGTATGAAAATTGGACAAAATGTGGCCTTTAGATTGTGGTGTTGTATTCCAGGAGTATCTAGTCTGAGAATTCATGAAACGTGGTCCCTGGTGGAAGAGTGGAGTTATCTATAGGCTGGCACCTATGTAGTAGTAAACATATTGGCTAGTACAAGAGCTAGGGGGTTGTAGCTCCCTTCCAGTAGTAGCTGGAGAACGAGAGAAGGTTGTAGCCTTCTGCAGGTGGGTGCCTGCGTACTAGTATGAGTCTGCACCAATACAAGCTTGTAAATAGATTTTCTTATTATTAAAAAGAATACAGAGATGATAGCAACAGGTGGTTTTTACCCACATTGGGTTTCCACCTTATATCTTGGTGTTCATGTGTGTTGCTTATGTGTGATGCTTTATTCTTCTTTTACTGCACTATCTAACTGGTTTAAGCTAAATACATGATAAATTGTCTAAATCAAAAGTTCTCTGCATATACGTTGGTTGCTTTAAGTACAGTCGTGTGTACACTCTAGTTCACTTCACTGAAGTAGCATATAGCAACAGGTGGTTTTTACCCACATTGGGTTTCCACCTTATATCTTGGTGTTCATGTGTGTTGCTTATGTGTGATGCTTTATTCTTCTTTTACTGCACTATCTAACTGGTTTAAGCTAAATACATGATAAATTGTCTAAATCAAAAGTTCTCTGCATATACGCTGGTTGCTTTAAGTACAGTCATGTGTACACTCTAGTTCACTTCACTGAAGTAGCATATATAAATCTATTTGGGAAATAAAATTATAGACCTGATAATACTGATTCACCCCCCTCCCAGTATTATTTCCAGCACTTTCTTGGTTCTGCCACCAACAATATTGTTGAGTACATGTTCGTAATTTCACTTCTCACTGAAGCATCATCAAGGGACATCTCTAATCTGGTGGTCAGGTTAGACTCTCAGCTTGTCATTATGAAATTGACAAATGGTTATCACATTCATAATACAACCTTGTTACATCATTATTTAAGGGTGCGACTCTTGGAACGTCAATTTGAAGTTATCACATATGAACACATTCCTAGAGAATTTAATACAGTTGTTGATTCATTGGCAAGCTATTTGTTAGATTGGCATCTGTCTCATTCACTATAGATACATGTATGAAAAGTAAAAATTTATACAATTAAAAAACTTAAAAAAAAACACTTAAAAAACATTTACATCATAAAATACCAAAATATTTGTAGAGATATATAGATCGAATCCAATCTTTTACATCAAAATATTCCAAAACTTGGATGTTTTAAGTACAAAATGGCTACTAAGCCTGGCTACAAACACCCATTGGTTATGCCAAATCACCTGCTAAATAGAGCCTATTGCTCCTGAAATGATAACACTTCTCTAGCTATCCTCCAAAGAGGAACCAAAAACTGCTCAGGCACAATGACTGTGTGTTGTTGCATATGAGCAGGGATCTCCCTCATAGGAAGGGGGGGCACACCCATGCTCAAGCACTTCAGGTTCCTCAGAACCTCGCAAAGACTATCAGCATCACCCCCCCAGCAGGTAGTTGGCCTCCCCACCTCATGTGGCGAGGTTCACCTATAGGTCGTAATGGTGCCACATCTGTGTCAACCAAAAGCTTCATGTTAGTAGTTATTCACCCATAAAATCAACAAAAACATAACATCAATTTTCAAAAGCTCAAAAATACTTTAAGTACTCTCAAAAATAATTCTCACCTTGAGGACCCCAGTTGGTCTCGAGAGGCAGCATCAAGTCAGGGTTACTAGTGAAGTCCATGCCCTCATAGGCATAGTCATCAAACATCACTATCTGGCCATGAAGCCACTCGAAGAACTCTCCCTCGAAGAAGTGTCATATAGATCCTCCTCCTATGTGAGGATCAAGTGATTCCCATTGCCCCTGTCTCGGCTCCCTCGGATCAAAGGGACTTAAGCTCATTCTCAGGTGCATAACAGGTACCCTCTCAATTATGAATGAGACAATGAGAGTGCCATACCCAAAACTCTATTGGGATCGAGTCTTGCATGTGGTTAATTCTGCCTTCAACTAGAGAATCATTGCTTCACACCAATTGAACATCTGAAGCTGGACACAGTCAATTGCAAGAAATAGTTGGGCCTTTGTTGCAACGTGAGGACTCTTTCACCTCGGCAAACACACAATCAACCATAAAATTTCCCTCATATATCTAGACCTAATCCTCTCTATGGGGACTATGTTGCTGACGAGTCCACTCTCAGGGATACAATAAGATTGAACCAACTCTAGGGTGGATCAAGGATCAGGCCTACCCTCAGTCAGGTTTGCTTGTGCTCCTTGGCACGACAAACTAGTCAAAAAGTAAATATCATCGCGGTCAATGTATAACTCATGATCTACAATCTTGAACACCTGCTCATGTTCATCTCAGCGCTAGATAATACATATCAACAAGTCCTCTTGCCCTTTCATCAAGTCCAACTTTGCATACTTTAGTAAACTGCAGCGGCGCAGTGCAAGTATGCATGCTGGATCATTTCGCATCAGCAATTCATCGTTGTAATGGGCCAGTTCTCTCCATAGGCTAGTCATAATGGTCTGAAACTTGTGCAAAACAACCCAAAAATCAGTCAAAATGGGGCAACAAAGCTTCAATAATCACTGCATGGGGTTCTAAAATGTGGTCTAAGGCTTTAACGCTCCAACCAGTGGTACACAGGGAAGGTTAACACCATGCAGTAGGTCATAAAGGGTCTTTAACGCTCCTTGCAAGCCTACCAAAGGGCGTTAATGCGTAAACACTGATTTAGGGCTCCCCAGATATGTAAAAATTCACCCTAAATAATGATAACAAAGGTTAAGTAAAGAAAATATCAAGGTTTTGGCATTTACCTGGGACTGATGGCACATAGAATGGTTGCCTGGATCTCCCGCAATCATCCGTGGAAAATCTACTCCTGTTTGGCTCCAAAACTCTCTCACAGTTCTCAAATAGTGAAAATCGTGAATGCGAAAGCTCAAGAACTTTCTTATATTTATTTTTGGAGACATGATTTATTGAAATCATTAAAGAGGAAGTAGTCCATTCCCCATGATTTTTTTATCATGCATGACATCATATTGACAAGAATTGCTGCTTTTTTTTTGCTTTTTTTGTGAAAGTACTTTCAGGAAGGACTGGCATCAATCGCTGCATGCAATTCTCAATGAGATATTTCTTTTATACGATACTTTCTCGCTCTTAAATAAAAAAATCCCTGAGTTTTTCATTTTTAGGTTCGTTAAACACATACGATGATAGTTCGAGCAACTCTTTTTCACTCCTTTTCTAGCTCATTAAATTAAAAATATCACTTGAGCATTCCTTTTAGGTGCTTTTTTCTCGCTCATAAAACTGAAAAAATATCGATTTTTTTCTTCAGCCTCATTAAAAACTTATGAAGATGACCCCAACATTCTTTTAGGTACTTTTCTCACTCATTACACTGAAAAATCCTGAGTTTTTGTCACCAGACTCGTTAAAAATCTATGGCAACAAAAGAGCACTTGCTTTTTTGGGACCATTTCTCACTCTTAAATCTAAAAATCCCCAAGTTTTTCCCTTCTTCAGGCTTGTTAAATCTACAAAAAAGGAATGAGCAATTCTTTTACCTCTTTTCCCTTGCTCACTAAACTGAAAAAGGTACCTTGAGTTTTCTTCATTTGACTCATTAAAATTCGATGAAGGTATTGAGTTTATCGTCGTGTTACTCATTGAAAATTCACGATGAATATCGAGTTTAGTCCGTCTCCTTGTACTCGTAACAAAATGAGGTCAACATCTATTAAGCATCGGTTTCTCTTTTTCCAGACTCAGTAGATTAACTCACAGAAAAGTAACCAATCTGGGTATACTATTAAAAATTTTTTGCGTTGTTGGGCAGCAGATCCCCCCATTGGGGCTTGAAGCTCAAATTTTGGTCAATTGTAATGTAAAGACCCTGTCAAATGTGGGTACAGAGTGCAAGAGTCTAGGGTTGTCCGCCCTAAGATAATGTAACTTAATGTAAAGTGTGTCGGCCTACCCATGGTTCGCCTACCCATGGTCCACGGACCATGGGAATGTATAAATAGACCAAGGCTCTAAGTGTAAAGTTAGTCTTTGTTTTGGAGGATGAATTAGCTCTAAGTCTATAAGTCTGAGTCTTGGGTTGTAGTAGTAGGAAGAGGCTCTGCAGTACTGCACAGAGGCCTGGTAGACTCAATAGATGTGTGCGCAGACCCCTGTAACTGAGTGCGCAAGGCAGAGTTGGGATTGTACTTGGACAGAGAGTTAATAAAAGATAAGTTGATTCTGAAATATTGTGTGTCTATGCTTCTATTATATTTATTCATCTCTTTATAGTTTTATGATTATGCACACTTTTTATGAATGTTGAATGATTAATGAGAATATTGGGTCCACACAATTAAGTTAAGATCTATAATAATAGCACAATAAGGATAAATGATCTAGACAACACCTCTCCACACTCGTTACAGAGCTATGTGGAAGTAGTTGCACAAGTTGCGAAAGACAGGCGGTTGCGCGGAGCAGCGCAAGCGTACAGGTTCGGTTCGTAAACTTCCTAGATTTTATGAAGACATCCCTAGGGTGCGGAAACTTGGTTCCAACACCCTCCCATACTACCTTGGGTGAGACCTCGGTCCGCGCACCACATAATTCTACCAAGAGGGTCGGTAGTTTCAGGATTTGGTTGGATAAATCACATCCGAACCTGAGTCAAGCCCCAACAAGCCAACAAATGGTTCCATTGCCGAGACCGGGATCTGCCTAAGGGATTTCTTATGTTGTGCCACTGGAACCTAACAAGGAAAGAAATTGAAGAGTGGCTGGACAAGAAGATTCACTAGTTCGTGACAGAGGAAAATAGAACTCCGTAGGTATTCGAGAAAAGGTGGAGGGATTGCTACGTATATATGGAAATCCACGAGATCTTCTTCACATCCTTTCCTTCTGAACTGTATGAATGGACTGCGAGGTTAGTCGATAGCCAGGGAAGGTGTAAACTCAACCAGCCAATAGTGTGGACTCCAGAATTAGTGCACAAACTAGAGGCATCAGAATATAAGATCGCGGGAGCTATGGACCATTGGCTTGACCGGATAATAGGGGGATTTATCACTAAGTTTGCGATAGACAAAACTGTGAGCTACAGCGAAGCAGAACAATGTTTTCTTAAGGGACTGTGAGGTAAGTACATTAAATATTTGAATACCTAGATTAAGATGATGTTATGAAAAGCAGGTTATGTGAATACATTAATGTTTGGAATGATGTGGAGTGGAAAGATCTACAAAGGTAGCAGTGAAGTAGGAAACAATCCCTTAATTTCACCTTTGTGAAAGGGTGAGGAAGAGCTCGCTTGGTTCTCTCCAAGAAGTGTCGTTAGTTTGATAAGGCAGCACATTCCACAGTTACCACCTCCACCCATGCCACCACCCGCTTCACCTCCTTCACCTCCATCTACAGCCACTCCACCCCTACCAACCCCACAGTTCAGCATGGCAAGCGTAATCAAGCTACCCATATTCAAAGGAGTAGGGAATGAAGATCCAGATGAGTTTTGGTTCGAGGTGAGAGTAGTGTGGGAAGCATAAGGGGTCATGGACAACAACATTAAGAAGGCTACATTGGTGAGCACATTGTAGGATCGCGTGTTGACATGGTATATCAAGCACTCTAATGATCACCCAAATGTAGGAATAGAAGAAATCCCGAATGTGCTGAACAGATAATTTAGCCTGCCGAAATCAGAGACACAATCAATCATTGGATTTAAAGAGTTCGCGATGCTTCCAGGCAAGACCCCTAGGATTTGGATCAGCGGCTGAGGAGTACGATCCACGAGGCTAATATGACGCTAACAGATGCACAACACCACACATGGTTTGTGGCGTATTTGAAACCACACTTGAGGTCGGCGCTGTCACAACAAAAGGTTTCAACCCAGGCCGAAGAGTTGGAAATGGTAATGTGTTATGAAACCAGCTCAAGAAAAGATAGAAAAGATAGATCAACGCCTTAGAATTTAGCCTCTTCGAGGGGGAAACCTCCTTTACATTACATAAATGAACAATTCTTTGATGATACAAATGACAAAACCTCCTTTCTATATATAGGAGTCTAAGGAGTCACAATATAACCCAGCCGAGCTAACAATAATAATATAAAGCCACAAAAATAACAATAGAGGGATTCTATGGGGCACAATAATAACAATATGGGGACAATAGGGGCACAACAATATTAATAAGGGATATAACTACAATAGTATTGGGGTAATCCTAGTATTATAGGGACCCAACATGCCCCTCTCCTTCAAAAAAAGTGTTGTCCTCAACGCTTGAGTAGTTCTGGATACTTTTGTATAAAATTCTCATCCTCCCATGTGGAATCTTCCGCAAATAAGTTCTTCCACTTGATAAGATACTCCAAAATTGATCGATTTCGTAGCTGTCGAGATCTTGTTTCTGTGATTGCTTCCCGTTCCAATATAATTTTTCCTTCCTCGTCAAGTTCTGGCAATATTGTTTGAACTGGGAGCTTGTCGCCTATAACCTTCTTTAAACATGAAACATGGAAAACTGGGTGCAATCGAGAGGCTGCAGGAAGCTCCAATTTGTATGCCATAGTACCAATCTTTTGCAACACCTTGTACACCATAATACTGTGGTGATAATTTATTATCCTTGTCAGCTTGCTTGAGGGACATTTGCTTATATGGTTGTAGCCTTAAGAATACCCAATCACCTACATCAAAACTTCTTTCACTGCGATGTTGATCTGCCTGTTGTTTCATCCTATTCTGTGCCAACACGAGGTTATCCTTTAATAGTTGGAGGACTTGTTGTTGATGTTTGATGTGATGTTCCATTGCTTGAACCTTAAATTTTCTCTTAAATATGATGTGATGGATGGTGGTTCATACCCATAAAGTGCCATAAATGGGGTCATTTTCGTTGTTGTATGGAAGGAAGTGTTATACCACCATTCAACCAGAGGCAACCATTTGACCCATTGTGTCTGTTTATCAGATACAAAGCAACAAAGATATCCTTCCA